>JAHZNE010000779.1:0-42116 GCA_027744055.1 Callyntrura sp. NNG-2020
TCGTGTGTCGTATATTGCCTTGCACTTTATCCTAATTAAAAAGGTGCACACTACGTTTTCCGTATATTTTGCAGGAAACTCGTCGGGGGGAAATATGACGCCAGCAAGACCACAACATTTACTGTTGTCATATATATATGAAATGCATAATGAATGATGACGATGGGTGTTGTTCCAAACAAGCGTGTGTATAGGTTTTGCTGCTAATTGTACCTATCTCGAATATATGTCGTATACATCCATTATTAGCGAGACAGGATTTTGCAGTACCGCCTTCCATACCATAAAATTTATGACACAACTGCCAAGCTCTAAATTAATCCTCTGTCGTTCCGGTTCGTAAAACACACTGTGCTAAAAATACAAGTTTACTGGCGGTGCAAAATAAGTCTCCTCGACGACGGTACGTACGTACGTACATACGGTGACTGTCGGTTTGACCGGAGTTATTTTTTGTAGAAAAATACGACATTTCCCCATACATATTTAATGCGGCGCGCAAATACGAGCGGAAGGAGTCAAATGGAGAGACAAGTAAATCAAAAGTTGTTTTCTCGTTGAGAATCCGTTGAGCCATAAAATTTCCCTCACGTAAAGAGAAAATTTACATGCATGTCACGAATCATACTATTCACAGCACACAGGAGAAAGTGTCTAGTAAAAAGCATTGGAAAAAGAAAGAGATCGTTTGCTTTCCTCTTCCATTTATTCTGGATTCACATTTAACGACTTGAACGTTTTACCGTCATCACACTCTGCTAAATGCATGCACTACTTTTTCCTCCTCTTCTGCATAAAATTGCATTAAAAAGTGTACTTTTATGCCTTCCTACTCTCACTACTACTACTACCACACTACTACAGTTTGGATCCTAGTTTGAATTTTTCATTGCTGCTTCAATGAAACATGTAAGTATCCAATTACTTCATCGGCAGCGTTCCCCTCACCAAAACATATGGTTACAATACTGATGACGGAACTGGGAAAGTGATGGGCTAACATGTTTTCTCCAGTTGACAGAAACTTACTTTTGGATTTGACATATAATAAATTCAAAGTTAATTTTTTTCTGTTAAAGGCATGTAGCAACTCGCACGTCACCCGTCTTACTTTGTGTTGAAAGTTGTTATAAACTGTTTCACTTGTCTCCACATTTGACTATCAACTACTATATCGTGACATGCATTCCAGCATTACTACACCTTATACGACCATTTCAAACACAACTGCTAACTTGTGATCCAATTTACCCAGTCTGTTCCACATGCACACCACAAACTGGGGCTGCTCCTGCTCCTACTGCCAACTGGCAACAACCATATATCAATGATTTCGTTTTAACAAAAAGACAAAAACGGAAATGGAAAAAGTTGTTCTTTGGTAACCGTCAGGCTACCGCAAAATGGGGCTGCATAAAAATTTCCCGAGTCGTTATTTTGGTACAGTCGAATATCACGTACTGGCGGAATGGACGACAGTTTTTGATAAATGGGAAGAAAAATGAAACAATAGACGCATTTCACTTTTACCTAGAAGCTTATCTACTAGCGGGAGCAAATTTATTAAAATGCCAAAATATATATATATATATATATATATATATATATACGATGTGTATCCAATTACTACGTGCGAACAGGGTACCTGCGGGAAAATATCCATACGCTAAACGATTATTTGTAGGATTGTTACTTTTCCTACGCCAATCTATACAATAACAGTAATGCTCTTATTTTATTTTATCTTCGTCCATTTTTTTGTCACGCTACTGACAAGCAAAACAATGTCATACAGATACCTTTTTGTTCGAGCTTATTTTTTTCTAATATGAAATGGAATTGTAATTTGTGAATTCCGTGATTTTGTACGAAAACTGGACTAGACACGATCTACATCTTGGAGGGTCTGTCAACGACACACCTTCAATACTATTATAAGATAGATTGATATACACGACTAAAACGGTTTCAGAATGATTGGCAGGATGAATACATATGTCGAAAAATAAAACGTGTGTATTTACTGCTTCTAGTACATACCATCAGAAACAGCGATACTTTAAAGGTCCCATTTCACAAAAATAATTTCACGGCGACACACTCAAATATAGCTGCAATTTTGTAACGAGTGTCAAAAATCCTGCTAAAGACGGACGGCGTGACAGACATATATTAAAACCAATACGGCAGACTTATCTGGGTATGCCCTAATAGTGTAGCAAAACGACCCAATCTGCATCTGATCTGTATAGAAATGGTGACTACCAACTAGTTTGTATATAATTTCATACTGCACAAATTGGACACTGCACCACCTAATATTTCACCAGTGCTGCTTTTGCGGTTTCCTGGTCGTTTTTATCTCCGTTCGCAGAAATATGTGGTAGAGCCCTGCTTATTAATAATATATGCATTGTTTACTAATTATTATTGGTACACATCCGAAACTAATATTAATGTCCTCTGAATATGACTCGTTTCATTCCTCGTTATTCGGCAGCGTGCCAGTGTGCCAGCCTTTTTTTAAGAGGATTCTTCCCCGAATTGAGTATCGCTATATATTGGGGTATGCAATCAGCCCCGTGGATCTAGAGGTATCTCCATAAACAAGGCAGGTTTTACTTGAGGAGGGTGCCAGGTGCACTTGGCGCTCCTTCATATCTCCTCTCCCCGTAATTGTGCTGCTTAGGTGCATAATATAGGAGGAATATCGTGAAAGAAATGGATGTGTTTGAAATCGGGTTTCCTTGAACAACAAGAAGAACAACATTTACATCAAACACAGCACAAAGCAGCAATCGTGGCAGGAAGAGACAGCTCATTTATCGCCGACAAGATTTACATTCCTGTCATCTATCTTCTTTCTCCGTGCATATATCACGAAAGTTGCCCATACAAAAGCCTCCTTGTTCAAGTTCATTTCCATACCACATAAAATATGAATATAAAACCGGATATGGCTGAAACGTCTATAAAAGCAGAGAGGAGGAGGAGTAGTAGTAGTAGCAGCAAGTGCGCTCCTACTACCTGTGCTGTGCTGTGTGTAGGAAAACGGTTAAGAGACAAAGATATTAAATTTTCTTATCAAACCCAACAGCTTTGGCGCAGAGCAAAAGCTGCCTGTTTTTTTGAAAGATACTCTGTCGTAATAACCGTCATAAAAATGCACAACGGCATGCACGCACACATATTTCTACCGGAACGAAGTGTCTAGAAATTATTGTTCATTTTGTGTAGAATTGTCAACATCTTTCTCTCTCTCTCTCTCTCTCCATTGTTGCTTGCTACTACATGAGAGAGGGTAGGGACAGCCGTAGCACCAGGATTACATCAATGTGATACGAATAGTAAAATGGGAGTGCCTACAAGAGGAAAACTTTCTAATCCTGCTTTTCCTCTCTCACAATATATTCTCGTTTAATGTTGCATAAATTGACCGCCAGGGAATTAGATGAATGCATGCTATCCACATCGTAATTTTCATTTTGGAAGGGTAAGACAGGGATATGTTAGTCACCAGAGTGAAATGAAATAACTTGGAAGCACTCAACATTTCAATAGTTGTAGTTGTAATCTTTTCGGCGTCGGGGCGTGAAAGAGATTGGGAAATGGAGAGAGAGAGAGAAAAGACGAGATGGAAAAGGACAAAGGAAGTACGACATAAATAGGGTACATATAGTCTTAGCTCTCGAGATGGGACGCTTTGTTCCCGGGCAAGTTTTACACAATCTGTGTGTAAACTTGGATACACACATTGTTCGTGCGAAATCAAAGGTGCGAAAAGGTACCTTTCCTACAGGGTAATATATATGTCCGCGTCAAAATGACGGGTGCACACACAAGGAAGAATGATTGATCATCTCTTCTTACCTGGTCCAGTTCCATCGTAATTGAATCCTTGAAGATGTAGTGTTCTTGAGTCAACAGCGTACACATGGCCGGTAACACTGTGTTTACGAGATGTCAGCGGACCCAGATATTTCCCTCGGTAGGCCGCCCCTGAGCTCTGCAGGAGGACGGAATCTGGTTTTTACAAGAAAAAAAAACAAGAAAAAATTAATTCTTTACTGTCAAGATATGCATGTTTGCAAAAACTCATAAAAATACTTGGATTTCTGCATCAAATTACATGTTACGTTGGTTCCCGTGATTGATTTTTTTATTGTTGTTATTTACACGCGCATTCCGATTATAATTAGAATCCGAGTATAGTCACACTACACCTCATTTTTATTCATGAACGCCAGTTATGTAGAGATATTCAAATGTAAATATTATCTCGACAATAAAACAAACATGCACCTCCTCCCCAAAAACAACAATTTTGCTTGTAATTTTAACTCTCAAATAAATCTCTCTCTCTCTATAAATGTTTTAACGTTTAACAATTATTCTCTTTTGTTTTTCTACCTTCCATTTTCTCAGATGATGATGATGATGATGGTACGTGGGACGCATAATTTATACGGTATTATATTCTAATTAAATTTTTAATGACAGCCCTGTTAAATGCCTACCTTATACTCTTTGACTAGCAGGTGATTTTGTGATTATAGTGAATCTAACAATCAACTGAAAATGCTGTCGCAATTTTTATTACGCATACAGACATATTGCTTGCCCACGCTAACATTTTCCCTGCGGGCATGTTAATTTGAAAACTAAATGAGATTCATGTTATGCCAGAGTTGTGTTAAAATTTATGAGGTGTATTTACATTTTAAAAAAATGAGAGCATCTAATGATCAAAACCGACATAACGGATGCAATAATAGGTGCTAAGGGGTAACGTATTTTCAAAGCAAAACAAAACAGTCATCATCAGGTAGATACCAACTAGCCAGAGTCCATACAAGAGTGCTTAACGAGGGATGGATTATGCAAAAAATTCAATATCACCACACCACCTCTCTGCATCTTGTTTTCCACTTTTTTTGTGTTCCTTATTTTGTGTTTAACATCTCCGTTGCGTTGTGGCACAAGTCCATTAAACTTGACAATGGGCTCGTTCCTCACTGTCACAACCAACTTTTAGTCAGCTTTCAGCTGATGAGCAGAAAGAGAGAACTTGTCGTAGAGAGAGAGATACATATTGTATTTGCCACAGCAAGTAAAGTTGCATTAAACAGGATAAATATCCTTCTTTTTAGCCTCCTGTCATCCTGATTGCACATCTCTCACCTGCAGTTCTCCTGTTTATTTTCATTACACTTGAAATGAAGTCTGGCTTTTGGATAAATGTTGTCCAAAATGTCCTTTTAAAATGCACCTCTCTCTCTCTGTGCCTAAAAGCTACAAGGAGTTATTGTACGGACCGTGTTTGTGTGAAAAATAAAGCAAAGCCACCTGTTTCTCGACGATACATTTTTAATTAAAACCTTTTTTCCCAAGGTTTCTTATCTTCATTTGTTAAATGCTTTTAGCACTTTAGCAGATTGCGTCTTCCTTTACGACTTGAGAGAGAGAGATGCGTTGTGTACAAGTACAACTTGTTGTAGAATACCTGCAACCAGGACGGTGACGGTGACGACGGTACTATGTTTTGCATAGCCTTGCTTTCCTTTGTTGTTGTTACACAAAATTATTGTCCATGAAATTTTAATGGAGTGGGGCTCTTAGAAAAAAATTGTGTAATCCATGGATATGGGTATAATTAAAAGTATAATCATTCTCTTTTGTCTCATCATTCCGTTCTTCAATTTGTTTTAAACTGTACCAGCTGTACAGAGTGATGATATGCGTAGGTACTCTTTAACGATTAAAATTACACAAAAAAATGACAGATTATTGTTTACAGCGTGCCATTAGCTGTTACATATTTTATTTGTAAGGATTATTACATCTTTGGGTAAATCCTCCTGTCATTGAAACACATTTTTTTGTTCCTGTCGTCATCTCTCTTCACACACAACTCTTCACCAATTAGTTTTGGTCGCTGCTTGATTTACCGTTTCCTTACCACCAAATGCTCGCTCAGATTAAACAAACTAAACATATGTCAGACATGGACGGCTTCTTAGATTGTAAACCATTAAAAAAGTTATGAATTGCTGTACACATGCTGTATGTACATCCTGCTAATGGGTAAATATGTGAATTCAAAATCCAAATGATATTTTTCCACAACTGTTGTACTACTAGACGTATACACGGGGTTTGTGTGGTGAAGCCCCAAAAAACAAACCCTACAACAAGAACGCAGTTAAAAGCTGGGAAGTGCGGAGCGGTGATTACTATTAATATCATTATGACAACAACACCAGCGATGACATCGTCACCGTCATCAACATAATAATCACGAGAGTGATAAAAGGGAGCATTAATGAATATTATGGCCAGCGTATACAAAATAGCAATGGCGACAGCCGTGGTCGTACTAGGACAACAACACACAGAGCTCTCTTCTCGACGTTGCTCCATTATAATTGTGCGTCGACTGCACATTTTACAGAGAAAAAGAAACATTTTTGTTGTACTTCGTTTCTAATGGGGCTCACAATGACTCCTTGATGCAGCTCTTCTAGAAGAGCAGTAATAATATCATATATCTTTTTGGTGTAGTGTACACCTGTACACTGCATACGACGACTAGTAGTCATAATGTGAACAAGTGTATTTCCAAGTTAAAAGGACTCCGTCAGAATTATTAACGACGACCATGACAGAAGAGGGGAGAGAAAGAAAAGGTACATTTTTATTAATAACAGTTGCATGAGCATGTATGTCATTAACCGGCATATTATGATTTGGCAAAAGCTCATCAAAAAATAAGAAGGTACAGATCAGCCAAAAACAGTAAGCGCACTCTATGTTTAGAATGTTTGCTGCTTAACCAACACCACCACCACCACTACCACCACCTCAGCTAGTCAGAAAAGTCAGTCCGTTTCTAATTTGCAAACCTAACATATTATGATGGGGTACTGCTGTGCGTTGCGCTATATATTATTATAGTGAGGGGATTATGGTATGGTGCTGGGTGATGAGGAGGAGGATGATGATGATGATGTGGTTGCAATTTTCAGACTTGAGAGCGGCGGCGATGATATGCGTGCGTACCCACATTAATATTATTTACATTCATAATGAATAAAAAATACGTGTATCACATTACACTTGACTTGGATCTGTAGCTGACGGCGGCAGCGGTGGTGGTGGTGGAGCGAGAGAAAGAGAGGAGAGGGATAGAAAAGTGCGTGCCACATTATCATTTTTGATGATGATGGTGGTAATGATAATGATGAGGCATTAATATTACAGCAGATATATATTAGAAGAAAAATGTGAGCAGGGGGAATAAAACAAGTGTAGCCATGCAGAGAATTGGAAAAACCATGAAAATTGTTTAGCAGTCAAGTTACAGTTTTACTAACCA
Source organism: Callyntrura sp. NNG-2020 (assembly GCA_027744055.1). Classification (NCBI taxonomy): domain Eukaryota; kingdom Metazoa; phylum Arthropoda; class Collembola; order Entomobryomorpha; family Paronellidae; genus Callyntrura; species Callyntrura sp. NNG-2020. The sequence continues at coordinate 7,376 of JAHZNE010000779.1, forward strand.
AGCGTTCAGTAAAGAAAATCTCTTCCTGTTATATATATAGCCGATATGCATCTCTTTCTGAAGGCACAATGATGATGATGATGATGATGATGATAGGGATAATAATAATAATAATATGAAAGGATCACATAGGGGATTGGAAAGGCGACCGTGTTTTAAGAGAGTAATGATTTACTAAATTATGTCAGATTTTGAAATTTTAATTTTACTGTCGGCTGCGCGCAGAGGGGCCCCTGATTGAGAAAAATAAAAAGCGCTCATCTCCCGTTGAGAATCGAAGGAAACATGTCGGAGGCGAACTCACAAATACCCCAAAAAGAGATAAAGTTACATATTATTTGTTCGTTTGCCGTCGAAATTAAAAAGGATTTTTCTCTCAATACTTGAAGGTAGTGGTGGTGTTTGTCAAGTAAAAAATGTGTCTCCTTCTCTGTTCCCTCTACAATTTTTGTCTGTTTACCAAGACAAAGAGAAGCCCTCTGTAATTATAATGCATGCACATAATAATATCAACGAGATCCACACTAGGCCAAGTTCAGAGAAGAAAGATGGATGATGATCATGATGATGATGTACCTAGGTAGGCATGAGGCATGTGTGTGTGTGTATGTGTGTGTTTGCATTCATAATGTGTCCGTTAATGCTTGCAAAGGACAGCAGCCGCAGCGTGGCAAATGACGAAACATTTGCAACATGTCTGTTGACTTTTGACTTTGTTATTTGCGTTCTTGAAAAATCCTCCTGCCGTTATATAACGCAGCGCTACCACTACCACCACTTTACTACTGTGACATGATTGGTGTCAGATGCTCTATGCAAATATGCGAAATGTAAAATAAGTAGATCACCAAAACCAATCACTACCGTCACCTACTGCAAGTGTGTGAGTGTGTGTGTGTGTAGGGATGGTGTACAAGATGAATATTTTGACAATGGTAATGACTTTCGGCTAATAATTGCCATTATTTGGGTAACTATAACATATATCTGGAATGTTATACATGCTCATTATGTTGATTGTAGGGGACTTCATGCTCCCTTTGAATACTAAAGGGAACAAATAGGACTGCCGTTGTCGTTAGAAATGACAAACATTTTTTTTATTCGGTGAAGTTGCCGTTGACCGTTGATTACAGAGCACACGAAACTTGGACAGGGATCACAAGCTGATTGAAGATAATCGTAATCCTGTTGGGCAATCTTTTCCATTTTCGCTAGAATTCTACTAGGTAAAGGTTCTGTGTGTACATTAGTACCTTACTACACGTTTGACAAAAGGAGAGAGAGAGAGAGAGATGATAATGTGTGTTTGCCGCGACGCGTGACACTTGTAAACTCTGCCAATAAAAATAATACTTTTTTAACAGGTTGCAGCTGCAACCGCTGGTGACAAGTGCAGATAATGCAACATCCTTAGACGATTATGTGAATGAAAGGTGATGTCCAAAACGATAACATCCATAATAATGTCGATAGTTAAACACACTACCCGTGTGCCTTGGGATCACAACAAGAGAAACAAAGAAATGCAAATTGACAAAGGATTAGATTTGATTTTTATTATCTTTCAATGAACATCATGCGCGTTAGATGATTTGTCTCGATAGTAGATAGAAAAACAAGATTTACGATCAGATACGCAAATTCGTGCTCTTGTGGCGCTCTCTCAAGAAAAGAAGACCGGTGTGCCAGCCGAGATACACACAATTTGTTTGGAGGGGCGACAAAAATGTATTTCTTATTTCAGCCAGCCGATATTTATTAGTACCTTACTCTCGAACAGCAACATTTAAAAAAAATTGCTTTAAATTACAAAAATGCATATAGGCTAACATTATTGATCTCCTCGTCATGTATCATTATTTATTATTTTGTAGTTATCAAAAAGACCTTTTAATGATGGGCATCACATTGTATACCTATTTTTATAGCTAATTATTATATTATATTGCGTCCACAATCTCTAACCTGGTGAAATAATATGCACATTATAAAAACGCATTTATTATTTTTGTATAAATACCCCTGTTCTTGACGAGAGAGATAGAAATATCGATAAAAAGGCTAATCTAATTGCAATGTTAATGTTGCCAGAGTGGATCGAAATGATCGAATATGGTAATCGATCATCGATCATCCACAGAACAACGTTGCACTTCAACTTGAAAAAAAACCAAGTGGAATATTTAAAAGGTAGCGCGCGGAATGATTATTTATTTTGTTCAATGATTTCGACCGCGGCTGCTATTACACTGTATTTTTTTCAACCTTGCACATTTAATCACTTACAGTTACAACAACAACAACACCACAACTTGTATATCGTTTAACCACCCTCCATCATCACCATAATTTATCTTTGGCGGACTTCAAAACAAATACAGCTCCGCAGAAGTAGCGCGAGCAGCAACGACAGAGAGCGTTAATTAGGCCTACCTACATGAAATTTATAAATGGCACTAATAGCATGGTTGGTAGGATATGGAATACAGTTAAATTATTATCCGTCATTATTACTTAACGATAAGTCTTAATCCAATTGAACACTATGACCCAATTCATTTTCCTTCGTGTACAAAATACGATATAATAATCACTCAGTCTGATGTCGTTCTTGTTGTCATCGTGCGTGTGATGCATACTAACCACCACAAAAAATAATATTAATGGCCAAAAATGAGAGTGTACCTTGTACCTCTCTGGTTCCCCTGTCAAACTGGTGTGCATCTGCATTTTTATGCTGACATCCACAACTTGTAGTAATGTCGTCGTGTGAGCAAATATTTTAGAAGGAAAATTGAAATTGCTAATTATTTTTAAGCGGGTGGAATGAAATTATAGAGAAGCAGCAGCAGTAGTAGTAGTAGTTATTATACAGGTATGTGCCGATTGATTGAGATGACTCCCCCAAAAAAAGATGTAATGGCGCTGGCATTAGCATTGAAAGTCTATAAATTAGCGTGCGTGTCATCTTGGGGCCATTATTACAATGTCTCCGTTGTTGTTCTTGTCCGTAGAGACAAAATTGCTATTGCGTATTACTTATTTTAAACTCTTCTCTGCAAAAAATACGCAACTTCCATTCATTTAATTATTATCATATGTACGTCAGTAGTGGTAGGCAGGCCGCGCACTTGGGAATCCTTACGGACACTTACTTGTGCGTTTGACTTGATTTCTCTTGAGAAATGAGGTAATTACTCATATTTCAATGATTTATATGTACGCGTAGCCTTTCCTTTTATTAAGTCAAGAGCAGAAGTGAATGGACTTTTTGGTATTTACTAACCCTCTTTAAGACAAGAAACAACCTACTGAGGCCCTCCCGTGTGCGTGTAGGACCCTGTTGTGTGAACTGCAAAAATACTGAAATGTAATCATAATCATCCTGCAACAGCAGCCCACAGGATTTTTTAAATGCATAATATTCGGCACGGCTGCTGCTGCTGCTGTTATGAGTCATCACTGCTTTCATGTCGAACCGTTAAGATAAATAAAAGAGTGTTAAATGAGTTGTTCGTAAATCAGGTTATCTAAAAATTCAAATTTATTTCAGCATTTTTTCTTCATTTTCCTCCCTCCCATGATGTGGCGACGAGTAAAAAGCATGTGGTTTCTTGCTTGAACAGTATCATGAACAGCATTTCTCATATAAAAATTTGTCCTAGCCTTTTCAACAGCAACACGGCCACGTATCACGTTTGCCCGAATTTTTATCAACATTAATCATCTTGTTTTATGGTAGTGGTCTGCGAGATCCTCATCATCATCATCTATATATCGTTTTAGTGAATTTACTAATTGGTTAAAAAACTGCGTGTCCCTCATCAAAATGAATGCTTCCCCTCGATTTTTTTCCCTTTATATAGGTATTGCACGTTTCATTTTGGGCTAACTAACTCACTCACTCTTCCATTCATCTCGCTCAAAAAGAGATTTATAATGAACATGATTTTTATGAATGGAAAATAAGTAACTGCTAATGTTATATAAATAACAAGGTACAAATGAGCAAGGATATCTTACACGAGTATACACGAAGAATGAGAGCAGAAGAGAGAAAGGGAGAGGAAAAGAGCTGCAAAATTCACAGCGAGACAGAGACGAAAGCAAAAATTATGATCCAATCATTTCTCTTTATTTATCATCATCGTCATCGTCATCATCATGAAAACTAAAATATAAGATGTATGATGTTCTCTCTTGTTCTCATCATCTTTCGCACGTGAATTTGCTCACACCTACTAATTTACTGCATATTACTAGAATCCTTTAAAAATAGATTTGTTGAACGGCACATTTCTAATTTCAATACAGCAGCAGCGAGCAGTCTGCTACTGAATATTATTTACGATCACAGTCTGTCTGGGAGGGGAGCGCGTATATAATTTTCTTTTGTCGGATCAGCCGTAAGCATCACATGGAATTTTTGCCATTTTCTTCAATACTTCTTGTTTGTGGTTTCGCTTAAGATGGTAGATGATAATTTCAGGTAATCATAAACGCAGGTAGTAGTCGCTAACAAATTTGATTCTAAAAAGTTACACGAGACTTAAACGAATTTGGTCTGGCATTGCATACTATATGCAACAGAAAACAAGTGAAGACGAGAATACACAGAAGAGTGGCTTGAGCGTCTTAAGGTATTTACGTCGACGGCGGAGTAGGCTTTTTAAAGGATGACTGAAATACAGTAAAATTACACTGGTCGTAAATTACAGCTTAACAAACGCTTTGTTTATCACTGGAATTTGAAATGGTCGTTATTACAAAAGAGTGTAAATCTCGACATGAAAGCAGGTGGGGTCGTGTTTGTGGTTTGACCTTTCTTTAATGATAGTGACGCTGTCAACATAACATCTGTGTCTGTTTTAAATGAAGAATTACCCTGTTGTCTGCTTTTCTTCAAACAAATTACCTTCCCCCTTGGACGTGTTGTCGTTGTACACATAAAACACAGAGGCAAAAATTGAAGGATTAAAATATTGAAGCGTACACGGCCATGTCGAGCTACTGCCGCCACACTGCCAGAGTGGACGAGGGATAAAAACTGTAACGTCAAAGAATATTAACGGCCCATGTTGATGTAATACAAGATTAACCTTACCACTGACCGTTACAATAAACTGTCATAAAAATATTGCTGCCTAGGGCAGATTTAAAAGGGCATTATTAGTTTTCAGTTTGTTATTTCATTCTGTTGATGAGGCCCTAAATTAAAATCCTTTTGCTGTGCAGTGAAAAAAATCGTATCCGCCTTTCACACCTACACTACATCATCATCATAATATTGCAACTCTATTTGTATTGCATAAAAGGTCATTTTCAAGCGCCATTGGGTTTGACCAATACAAACAGATGAGGACGAATAAATTTTCATCAATCAATCCAACTACCGCGTTTCTCCTGTAATGTGAGACAGCACATCACAGAATTGACGTTATTAAATAAATGATAGAGCTTTCTAACTGAAATGCGATGTCAGCATTACGGAATAATTAAATAAGAGGGCTGTAATACGGCAAGTTTATCTGACACGGGGTATAGTCCCTTCTTGATGATGAAATATGATGGAAGGTGTAGGGTGGGTAATAAAAACCACAAATTATTGTTCCTTTTCATATAACACTTGTGCACTGCTTGTTTGTATCGTCACCTTTTGAGGTATCAAGTGTGTACATTCATAATAATAATAAATTGTGGATTTATTTTCCACTTTTTAAGCCTTAGCAGGCCTAGGTCATAGAGAAAGACAAGTGTATATTAATGCTTTATAGCTCTTGTCACTTATTCTTGTTTAACGGGCGCACTCCTCCCTTTTCACACAAACTTTAGAACGACGATGCTTCCTCAATGATGCCTTTTCATTTTCATGATGACATGTCTACAATACTAGAATAATAGAATCGTGTATAGCAATGCTTAGTAGGGTAATCTCATACTCTTCTAGGGAAATTCCTTCTGCTCGTGTACATTTGATGAGTATGTAAATTTGATGATATCTTTTGTCAATTTTTTTGCCGGGTAATTTGGAATCTCTGGAAATGATTCCAGCTTATTATGAGAAGATAACCAAATTTTCCTAGTTTCCTCTCAAAATGGGGTAGATAATTAATAACGAAATAAAGGCACTTCAAAATCCCTTTTCGGAGGAAGGGAGTCCCATGAAAGACTAGTGATGATACTGTCAGCACAAATCGAAGGAGCGCATTATTTGGAAAATGGATGGAATTCATAATGAAATTACAAGGAGAGATAATATTAGAAAAGAAGGCTCTCTGGCAAAAAGACTACGGGAGTCGAAAAAGCATCCCCATTTGAAAATAACGACAGCGACAGAGACTCTATCCGAAACGTTGTCCCGAATCCCGATGATCATCTCCCAGGAAAATATCAAGCCAGTCTCAGCTGGCCAGACAACATGGAGTGTCAACAAGAGCCAATGAAATGTCAAGTTACAAACAATGCACTCCAGACAGTAACAATGCCTCTCTATACATCATCATCATCATCATCATCATCATCGTTGGGTAAAACGTCTGACTTGATACCATCCTAAGGGTATCGCGAGCTACCTATCATCGCACAATTCAAGGAACTGATAATAGGAACGTGTTGTCTTTGTTGTCTTGTCTTCATCGTTATTTTACAACACCAGCGTCGTCGGAAGGGGAACATGATGATAATAATATTATACGTTCTCCAAAGGGAATCCATGGTGGAGCTGGAGCAAAGAAAGTAACTGGAGAGAACAGCGTGCGATATTAAATCTGGCCAATTTTCGCCTAAACAATGACGCATTCCTTTTGTTCAAGGAAAAACTAAATTGAAGGGGAATCTCATATAAGGCCGTTATAAATGGGGTGTATAGAGGTAGCTGAACGACCCTTATTGAACAGGGGGCCGGGAACACGTGCACTCTTTATGGAGACGGAGGAAGGGACAACCAAAATGTATAAATCATCCAGACACGGAAATCATTTGGTAGGATGGATATCCATTTTACATAATATATTATCTTAATTCATTTTGCTACTGCATGTTGTCCTGCCAAAAAGTGGGCCTACTTCATTTCGATGTGGAGATTCGATCAATCCCCTCCCAAATCCCAACGAATGCCCGTTGGACGTTAACATTAGGAAAGTGAACGTCCCTTTTGTGAAGACACCAACGAAATAAGGGAGTAAACAAGGGAAAAACATTTAGTGATGGACAGACAAACATTGCAAATCAATCAAATCAATATTTGCTAGGAGAGTGCTTTTAAGCAACAACGTCGCATCAAAGCTCCTTTTACCTCCCACATTTCATTTTCAAAGATCTCTCAATTTCCCTCACATCACACCACCTTCAAGTTGGGAAGGCAGCTCTACCAAAACAAAATCCTCGATTGCCTTGAGAGTTATGAGAGCATCATCGGCTCTCTCGGCAGAAATGGAAAAGACGAGTACCACGAAATCTCCTGGTGTTGTTAAGTGTCACGTTCCCCCAACGACAAACAACGTAAAATGGTGAGAAAAAGGGGATCCATTTTATTACTCAAGATAGCTCGTAAAGGTAAGCCTGCCGTGTTATTTCCCTTCTTCGTTGGTAATCAACCGTCATGTTGTTGCAACGACGTATATTGATGCGGACAAGATTTCACTTGTAGTTACTGCGCGCCGGCAGACAGGCAGGGAATGTGAACGGAGAAGAAGGGAACAAAATGATACATACACAACAACCGTTAAATCAAACTAACGCCAACCATATCCACCCCACACACACATACACACACATGGATAAAAAAACAAATCCAAAGTGTATTGCATTGTTTTCGGATGGCGACAAAAGATTCGCACCAAATGACCAATTTAGTGGCGTCTTGGCTGAGATTCTTTTGTCTCTCTTGAGACGATTACATGGCGTTACATGTCCATTCGATTGACAATAACTTACTCACAGAGGAAAGTTAGCCATCGATTGACTCAGCCAGTTATCAACATTTGTTTGTAGCAATCATCTCTCTCTCTCTCTCTCTCTCTCTCTAGCGGCGACATAAATACTCCTATTTTGTGATACACTCAATACTCAGGATGATTCATGATGATCATAATAATGATAGATATAAAAAGAGGGACAAAATATGTTCATCTTTTTGGAAGAACGTAGGTACGACGCGTCTTGTTGAAGTTTGACGTCGTCGTTGCGAGAGTGGTACCACACATACAGTCACAAATGGGAATGCCAAATGTACTCGAGAGACTATTACACAGATGTTGTGTCCATTCTGTACGGTTATGATTATTGTTACAATTGTTGCCGAAGCCGAAAACAAAAAAGTACCTATTCAGCACTGCTGGTGTTTATTTATTTATTTTTTTTAGATTTATCCCCTGATGATATTGATATAATGACATCATCTTAAAAAAACAATTTCATGTCATAACATGCCTATGCTTTAAGATGACACTCTTCTTCAAAGAAAACATCCTACGCGAACCCTTTTTCACGTTCATGTGTGCGTCTGTATTTCTAAATACTGGTACATGTTTCACTATTTTTACACGTCAAAAAACATCAAGCTATAAAAGAGACTTTTATTATTAACAGAGACAATGCTACTACTACATGGTATATTCTGTTGGTCTGTCCATCTCTCTCGACGTTTACACTCCCTTTCAAAAGTTGTTCAGTATTCCCTGTCAAAATGAAGTGTAATAGAAAGCTAAACAAACGGAAAGAATGAAAACGACGTTCATTTTTATTTCTCGGAATTGTTAAGATTCCACCATTTAAACCTTTTCATCTTTATCATTTCGTTGTACGACGTCCGCCCTGTTCTTTACGCGCTACTTTGATACTCCGTTTTGTCCCCCTTTATTGGTATTACTTTGTAGCCGTGTTCACTACTACTACCCCCATTCTAATTGGCGTCGTATGAATACATAATATATGCATTCTTCTCGTATTTATAATGGACAAGTTTTGATTGAACGTGCAAAGCCAGATCTTTGACCGAGATAATGGGGATGATGAAGAGAGGAGAGAAGAGATGAACGAGAGAAGAGAAACAAAAAACACACGACCACAACCACACTCCTGCTGGTCAACAAGGGCCTCATTTTCTGTTAATGGTCAGGTTTTGTTTTAAAGCACACATGTATTACTTGTTGTGAGTGTGTTAACTGAAGCACCTTCATAGGTATTCCATTCAGAGTGCCTGAAACTTACACAGTCCCATATATATCCCTTTACACAGCTATACTAACCAAATAATTTATTTTAGTTGACTAATTGCTATTTCGATTATTATGTCCCAGCAAACGAGTACGCTTCTTATTTATCTCGCTCCACCACCTTGATTTCATAAGATTGGCTCATTTATTATACTTGTTTGCTATACAAGCCTCAATCATTTGAATAATTCGTAACATTTACGCGCTCACTTTGGTGCGGTACTGTTGAATGCAAAGTAACTTGCAATAAAGATTATGGCAACAGCAACGTTTGCTGGTCCCTCAAATAAATAGGTAGGTAGCAGAGTCGTAGTGCACATGTCACATAAATATTAGGAGGGCAAACTTGACACTTGTTGTTACAGACGTTTGTTAGTATGAATGAGGATAAAAAATGTGAATGAACCTGACAATCTGATTTGTGAATGAATGGACCCAAAGTGTGTGAAAAGATAAATGAAAATTAATTGAGAAACATCATCGACAAATACGTGCAGACTACATGTTTGTATTCCTGCTAGACAAGAACAGCCCACGACTTAAATTAAACATTTAGTGTGTTGCTCCTTGCCAAATTACAGAGATGGACGAAGATATTATTTTGAGTAAAAAGTATTCATCGCTAATTAACGAATTCATTAATAATGAGTTTTGACCGGTCAGTGTAAACAAGAATATTATCATAATTGCGGAGTTGGAACTCCTAAAATTTACTTGGTCGATACTACTGGGCTAACTTGGGTAAAATGGCGAAATCACTTTAAATACTTTTTGTGTGCAGTTTATTCCTGGTTATTTTTGAACCTGTATTCCTACCTCGTTTTTGGCCCTAATTTCATAATTTTTGGAGATTTGCGCGTATACAAGGACCCTGCTTTGTTTATAACTTTTATACTTGGGCATTCCGATAGGGATGACGCGACGGCTGGCCGTATACATGTTTCATGCATGATGTAACAAGCTGTAGATTATTACACGTGAAGGAAAGAAAGCTACTGCTACTAATAGGGCCGTTTGGCAGTTGAAGTTTTGGTAGATGAATGATGGAGATAATGGGCTTGTACAATGGCATCATATACAGCAGCTCAGGCAGTAAACAAACAAGTTGATGTACCGCTCGTCGTGCTAGATTTTGTTATCGCTGATGTGAGATGTTCTAGCTGTAAGTTGATGTAATGCGGCTGCCGCACCAGACACACTGTTATTTATCACTGGAGCAAAAACGCTGAAGATGATGATGGTCATAATAAATATATAAAATTGCATTCGCTGCACGTTCGGTTGACGTGAGCGTGATAGTTGTCGCCATTGTTGCCGTCACCATTTCGGCTACCTACAACATCGCGTCGTGTAACGCCCATACTTTATATCGTAATATTATTTATGGCACTTTTAGAATGCAGGTACTCTCTCTCTCTCTCTAGTGCAGGGTAGAGTAGTAGCACATTCCGCACCAAATTGGACATCATCATCGTCGTCGTCGAGAAGAGATGGACACACACACACACCACAACATATATAATGGGCACTTTTAATTCAATGCCGGGCTGATTGCCATCACCGCGTTCCAGGACTCTTTCCGCAGTCGTCGCTTCGTGGATCATGGTGATGAATAGTAAGATAGTTTTAATCAAAGTGCTTCATTTTAGGTTGAGTGGAGATGAAAAGCTGCAGAGAGAGAGAGAGAAAGAGAGAGAGAGCGAGAGGGAGGCTACCGCGGGGCGGAAAACTTTCTTATTACGACAGTTGCAGTTGGACAGGATGGTGGTGACCAGATAAGAGAGTGCGCAAAATTTTTGCTTTGATAAATCCCTAATAATATCGCAGTAATGACGGGGGACTTGAAATTAAATGGAACGCGAGGAGCATCTGCTTTAAAAAGGGTTGCCGACATGCTATCTCAAATACTGCTCATTACCGTCGTCCCCATTCTCTGTCCTAACCAGGAGAGATAAGGGCTACTTGACGATAAAATCATTTTTGAGAAAAGGTGGAGTGGCAAAGGGCACAAACAAACGGGAGTCTTCTCTGGAATGCTTAAAATGTTCCCCGCTGCCAAACTGCTTTACGGGAATCTGGAGACTCTTTCCCCCTCATCTACGACCAACTTGAAAGTTTTTACTACCTGTATAAATTAAACTGTCACTGCCGTATATTATTAGGCATTTAGAGCATTGAATGGATGCTACCTTGTAAATGGAAGATATATCGTCTTGTATCCTCGTGGTAGGTAGTCCTTTTCTTTTATCCGAGTTTAAAGACGTGTAATTTATTATATATATTATAAAATATATTATAGCCCCTAGTCGTCTATAACAAACTGCGCGTTTCTTCTGAAGAGGTTATTGTTAACGGGAGAGCGGAAAACATTTTGATCAAGTATTCCATTGCTCTCGTTTTTCCGTTTGTCTGTCGTCAACGGACAAAAATATTTAAAAGGCACATTCCACAACGTACAGCTACATCCTTCTGTACTCACATTTATTACAGCACCTTTATTTATTACAATTGATTCCTCTGCTCTCTTTAAACATGTCATCCCAATGCAAATTCATTTGAAGTCTTAATTTCAATATTTTCAATACTATTCCCATATATTTAGTTTCATTGCCGCGCGCCAAGTCAAAAGGAATTTTTTTCGTGGATGCACATCACCACACATCCTTCATTTCCATACAATTATTTTGTAGGCGAGAGATATCTACATTCTTGTTCTCTCTCTCTCTCCCTCTCTACCATCATCACCGCACCTTGTGAGCACTATAAGGCAAACAAATAAATTGTGCCACACATCAAAACAATATCAGCTCTCATTTATCATGGTGCTAAAAATTGATTTCCTAATTTGATTCCCTCTCTGCGTCAACCAGCATTGATAATTTGTACACGCCGTGGTTTCTCACAGGCAGTAAATTTGCTGGTTGTTGTTGCCATTACCATCATCCTCATCATGAGCAGCATACCGTACCCACATTTCATTTACGTTTGTTGCATGATTAAAAGCGTCCTCTAGTAAATAACCGTTTCCTTTTGGGAGACCACCACATAATCTACTGGCACTTTGTGGTCCCTTCTAATGCTGGGAAGAGGGAAGACAAGTAATTAAGCGAGGTCTTTAATTTTACCTGCTGCTGCTGCTTCAACCGTGATACAGCAATAATAAAATGCTAAGTAGGAATGAGAACGCAAATGATTCATTTATGAGACTTGTAGGCACCCACCTTTTCCCTTCTGCTTGTAAAAGCAGCAGCGCAGCACATTGTGTGTCTCCCTGTATTTTTGTGAGATATGCCATCATGTCCACTTTATTATCATTCACTCTTCTCCAACCTTGTTAATTATCTGGGCGATGCACCAATAATTTGTGCGAAAGGCAAAGTCATGCATACGATGACACGACAATTTAATAGAGGACTCAAGTAAAGGAGAAACGTGCTTCCTCTCATCGTCATCATCATCATCACCATCATTGCACATTCCTCGTTCACCAAAGTCGCCAACCAGCAGCACCACAATCGACCGACTGTAGTTTCATTGCTGGGGCATGTCTATGAAATGAAAGACAAGTAAAAAAAGCGTTTCACTTTAATGGCAGCCAGCCAAGGAAAGGGCTTTGCCAACATTTTTTGGTCGTTCCATGAACCGAAAGAACCCAGTTCTCTCTCTCTCTCCCTAACATACATCCCATTACATACAATCAACCTTTCTAATTTACACGGTACTTTTCACGGTTGAATGAAGAAGAAGGGAAAATGTCGACAGGAAAACTACCATGCATCATCATCATCATCACCACCACTCACTATTCACATATTATAGAAGATGTGCGCGTCAGGGTAAGCTTCTTTCCCATTTCAAATTTACTTTTTTTTATCATCATCATATGCCCACCCAGTATATGTTTACCTTGAGAAAGCTTAAATAAGAAAAAAACTTTTACTGACGTTACACCCATTTATGCTTTGACCTTTCTTTCAAAGAAAGGAGAAAAAGATTTGCAGATTTTCTGCACAGCAGACTCGTAAATTTTCTCAAGGTTTTACTGGAACCCACCTATACACTACTCCTTTTCTTTTGCTCAATATCTGGGGAATCGAAAAGGAATGTTACGAAATATAAGCAGCAGCGATGCAGAAAGGTAATATGAAGTACCTAATCATCGTTAACACAAAATGACGTTGGAGAGAGGGCGAGGGCGGCATTCACTCGTCCTAGCACTTAATTATGATCTCTGTTATAGTTTTATTGGTTTTTAATTCTAAAAGGAAAATTAGAGATGGCTCAGTGGATCCTTGGCTAAAAACTAAACGGTTCGATCGAGTCCGTTGTGTTGTGTAGTAATTCCCTGGGGGGAGGACAAATCTATTTTACGGGGTTACAACACGTCGTCGTTCAGTTCATTTATTGAATTAAATCAAGATAAAGAAATCCTTGGTCTATTTATAAATGCTATTATGAGTATCTGCTTCCCCAATCGATGGAATAGAGATAGAATCTCTCTCTCTCTCTCTATTGCCGGGGAATTAACAGCGACTAACCTGTTTGCTATTCAGGCATACCTAAACGATAGTAGTTACAAAGCCATTCAATCCAGACATTTCAACAATCCCGTATAATTTAGTTTGCAGTATTTATAAACTTTTATGGGCCGTAGTAAGGGAAGGGAATTGGTATCTAGGCCGTATACAGCAGATACTAAATTGGCTGTAAAATAGATAGACCTCTACACACAAGTCGCAGTGTAGTAGACATTTCATTTGGTGGTAAATATATATAAATTTGCATTTTAAGGATGCTCGGGTAGTCGGGTATCCTTTGTGTGTGTCATACATCCCGCAAGAAAGTTTTTAGGGTGTTCTCTAGACGGGCATGATTATATCATTATTGTATTCCTTTCTTTCGATTTTGTGGTACTGCCCCAGTAGTGGGACGACACGGGATTTTGTTTCATTTCAAAGGACACGGGGTTTGGAAATGTGGAGAAATACACCGAAAAGCTCGAAAACGTACAGAGGTTAGGAGGCGCTTTTCTAATTCAAAATGCCCCGAGAACCCGGCATTACGGGATTACAGGGACCACCACAAGTAGGATCGATAAGATGAAGTATGCCATTGTCCATATGATGCACCACTAAAATTGTCTGTGTACAACTTCTTTATAGTCAATCCATACCACCGTCCACCTTTCCCGTAATGATGGCCTAAATCTGTGACTTGCCGTCTCTTTGGACCCGTCTCCAGGAGTCGCCGTCACGTGGGTTTTACTGTATTTGACAATATTATTCATGCAACAAATGAAGGGGAAAAAACTCAGGTCCCGGTTGAATTCAAAATGTTTACAACTAGTGATGCTCACATTAAATGTGGTATTGGTATACTGTCATCATTATTATCATGCGGTGGAGTGGTCATGAATACACTACTACTACTATTACTACCCTACTACGATCATACTATAAAATGAAATTCAATGGGTTAGGATTAGGACTGTGGCGTCCGTTGGTTCTTCTCACGCGCGTAGATTCGGGACAAATCTTGCCAATTACTTTACTCTGATAGACAGATGTCAATAAAAGAGAATGAGCCCAGGAGGAGCTTACACACACTCGCTAAAACGAAACTAGAGAAGTCGGGATGTCAGAAAAAGAAACAGAAAAAGAAATTGAAGACAGGAGGACGCGACAGGAATGTAAATTGTAATATTACGTTTTAGGTTCCATTTGTCGTCCTTCTACTTCCTCCCTTTTTTTCCTATTCTCCTGCTACCAGCAGCAGCATCTACTTGAAAAGTCGTCTGTGTCGTCGTCGTCGTCCTCGGTCGATAATTTTTTTTTTCGGGCTTCTGTTGTTATACGTGGCTCATGGCTGATCTCAACTCATTCATTTGTAAAAATAAGTGGCGTCGTAAAATAAAAAGAGGAGAGGAGGAGGACGCTTCACGTTCGTCCGCCTCGCTAGCATTTATACTTTACTGCTCCCGGCGACAACAAATAGCTTTTCCCAATACGCTATCCGTCATCTCTCCACTTAAATAATGTCAACCTATAGAGAGAGAATGGTCGACTCGACATAAGAGTGCATTGTATTTATGAGTGTTTTATGATTTCATAATAACGGCCTCTTATCTCAATTCAAAGCGAAATAGTAAAACGTGTGTGGAGTTAATATAATGACCACTATCATCATCATCATCATCATGAGTAGTGGTAGTAGTAGTAGTTGTTGTGCACACATACGGAAGTATCAAAATATGTGTTTGTACAACTGTTCAAAAAAAATTGATGCCGCTTGTTCGTGCGTAAAAGCAGGGCGAACCTCCTTCATTAATGCCAGTAGTTTTCTTAGGGGAATAATGATCCTTTTTTAAAGATGCTTTTAAATAATTACCTGCTTTTTTTACATCATTTCATCTCTATTTTTGAAAATGGGCCTTTTGGTGAAACACAACGTGTCTGTGTGTGTGTGTACATTGTAATTTGCAATTTTGGGTACAACGTCAAAAATGAACTGACAAGGAGCGGAGCTCTTCTCTACCCTACCACTACTGACTACCAACACCTTCTTCTTCGCTGGCTGGTGTGTCCGTTGAGCAATTGCCTTGTCGTTTTCAATGTGTCTTGTCTGAGAGGACGGCACGCTGTAAAGCGTTTATTCCTCTATCAAGCTTTAAACAACCATCCAACCAACCCCAGGAGAACTTGGGCATCAAGAAGAGACCCCAGATTCACGCTTTTTTAGTCAAGCTTTCAATACTTGAAATTGTTAGATTCGATAGCTCCCTACGGAGAGCCACAATATGTTTTCCGTCGACTGGCACATGGTGACAGCGTCGCGGTCTGGTGTGTTCCCTTTCGGCAAATATTTTACACCAAAATATTTCTCTTTCTGGATTTGCACCGCTCAGTAGTGCAGCTATTTACAGAAAATGGTAGATAGAATAGAGCATTTTGGTTCGTCTTGTATTGGTTGGATAAAGGGAGTGGGTATTATTGCCTAACAATCTACATGGCTCTCTGCCTGCCCTAAAAATGTAACTGTAACAACATTTAGAGTTGTTGTTTGTTTGATGGGTTTATAGATGGTCATGATCATGAGAAGACAAAGGTGATGATGATCATTGATGCTGCTGATGATGATGATGATGATTATAATGACGGTGGGATGACTGAATATAAATGCAACTATTGCGTGTTTTGCTAATGAATGATAGTGCTTGTTCGTGTACACTGCGGACGTGCCGACAATTTTAAACTTTTCTCCAATTCCATTACTGCATCACCAGAAGCCTTAACAGGTTCTGTTGTTGGCGTGCTCTCTAGAATACACTCCATTGTTGCTGTTGTTGCTGCTGCTGCTACGCATTTGTGCCCTCTATATTTTGCTAAAATGGTATTGATTTATGCTTGTTGTTTATACTACTTTTATTATTATCATTTGTAATGATGTAAATGTCTGCAAGATTAACCGTATTGGAGGAGCTCTTGTCTTTCCACTATTTTCCTATGGTAAATACGTGTGCAAAGAGCTATTAGTTATAAAAAAAGGAGAGTGCAGTGCTGTGCTAGCGAGTAAATGAGCAGCAGTGACCAACCCAGTCAGGAACGTAAAGACTCTCAACAATCATCAGGGGAGGATACACGCCCCTCATTTAAACAATTTTGTAACAGACGAGAGAGAAGGAGCAGAGAGATAGGTAGATCAGAAGGGCGCTTTGGATTTCTTGTAGAATATGCACATATATAGGTACTATATAGGCCTGGTGCTCGTCGCTATAGTGCCTACTATGATGAAAGCTGTGTAAGCAAATTTGTGTCTACCTACACCACACTTGCGTGTCCCACTGCCATTTTTCCTCTCATATTGTCATGAAAAAAGTGCAACAGAAAACGTTAGCAGCATGAAACAATGGAATTACTATTCACCATTGTGCCACATTATGGGTGAACCACTGCACTGCTCACACAGAGTGGGGCTCTAGTGGTGTGGGGAAGGTATTTTTAGAAAAAGTGTTACAAGAAAATGACAAGTGGTTGAGAGAGAGAGAGAGAGAGAGAGAGAACAGGGTGACCAAATACGTAAGAGCACAACACGAGTAATTATCGAAAATGTGTCTAATTAGCAAGTATCCATCTATTCTTGATGAATTGATGCTGTTTTAGCTGAAGGTACGACGCCAGTAATAATTTCAGAACGCTTGAACAGAAGCACTCACTGAATTTCTGCTACTGATTCACCACCGCTCACCTCTCTGTCAAAGGGGGAGACAAAATGTCAATGTGGAGTGTTTTAAGTTAGCATTTGAAGAGCATTGCTCAAGGTGCCGAGAGAGAGAGAGAGCACAGTAGTAGTAGTGACCAGCCCTTCATGAAAATGCAAACAGCTCTCTGTAATTAATTCAGTTCGCCTCTGTTTCATGTCTCTCGTCTAGTAGAACATGTCACCCAAAAAATTTACGTTGTCTGTTGTACTAGAAATGGCTGTAATTTGGGATTACTTAGCAGCAGCAGCAGCAGCGTTAGAGCGTGATCTCCAGGAAGGGCGAACGACGCCAAGACCATTGTTTCTGGATGGGGTCCCTGCTGTGTTACTATTAATTAAGTAGCAAATTACTTTCAGCCTGTAGCTCTTATTCTTTTTCCTGGGTCGTAAACTTCTTAGAATAATCATTTCTACACAGATTAGACTAAACCGTCGCCTTGATGAAAGACCTAGACCACTTGAAAAAATGTGAATTGTCATCTTCAATAAAGCATGTACATAACGATGACGTGGACAGTGCGTGTGGAAGGCTGTTGTACGGGTGGGTAAAAATGTCTGAGTTGGTCGCTGCTAGAGGCTGTGTTTGAGAGCGTTACAGTAGAGCGTTAGAGTAGATCACAGATAAACTACAGGAGTAGCTGAGATGCTTTTTATTCCTATTTCTGGCACTTGATGTACGCCACAGTTTATTTATTTGGCACATTCCTTTATGCGTATTACAAGGGGCGCCATGGGTGGCATGAGATATTGGAAAGGGAAATGTGACTAATAAAAAATGCAAGTTTGATACGTACGTTTCCTCGTTGGATTCACAGGTTGTTACCTTATTCGTACCTATTAATATTCCTTCAAGAGGATTGCTGTGGAAAAGTAAGGCTAGATACGCGCTAGATGCTTTATTTCGGTAAATCACATTCTTCTTCAGAGGGCCCCAAGCCAGAAAAAAAACGCGTCTTTTGCTATTCTCGCATTAAATTTAATAAATAGTGCGTCCTCTATCAGAGCATTTCAGTTTGAAGGTCTTAATTACACGCAATAAATATGATAATCAAATATATCTAGGAAGAAATAGTCCTTACTGCATCGCAGCGTTCTGTCCAACTGTCTAGGGCCAAAGTGATAGGTGCCATAAAATCACAGGATTATTATTATATTGCTACGAATTCCTTTTTCGACTCGCTAGATTGAGGCAGTGGTGCAATTCTAGAAATATTAGCATGGAAATTGGAATAGCAACAAAATAATGGAATAATTTCATTTTGATGCTGTTTTTTCACAAGGTGAGATTGGGGAAGAGCTTCGTACTTTAAATTTAGTGCATGGCACAGGGAATAATGCGCGCAGACACTATGAGTAAGTGCTTGTGTGTGGTAAAGATGGAGTTCGGAAAGGTTGAGAATGTGCTGATTACAACGAGCCATCTCTCTCTCTCTCTCTCTAGCCTCTACTTCTACACACTTCAAACGGCCATTAGTCATTATTAGCGCTCCACTGTTTTTATACCTTGAAAGGGAACTTTGCATAAATGTATCCCAAGTGTCAGACCCTCCTGACTATAATTATTTCAACGGTTGACGGTGCATATTGCATTGAACGGCTTTCAGAAGTTAAATGACAGTTCATTGTAAATTATTGCATTAAAATCCCTTTTGATTCATCCAACTCAAAATTGAGAGAAGAATACGAACGACTGTTGTTGTTGGATGAAAGTGGTTTTCCCCCTTCTTGCCTCTGCCTCCATCACTTCACTTGCCATCAAAAAAGTTAGTACTTTACCCTATCAGTGGCGAGTTTAAACGTGCAAAATCAATTCATGAGCAGAGAAGTAATATCAGACAAAAACGAATTTGCGATAAAGATATTATTATTATTATTAATAATAATAATAATAATATTAATAATATGGTGGTAACCAAGTAAAAAGCACGACGATGACGACGATTTTGAATGACGGACAAGTGAAGGAGTTGGAGTTGCCGTTGTACAACTTAGAAGACAAACGAGCCGAGGCTCTCACTCTGGCATAATATCATATCACTCTCTGGTGGTACATGATTATAATCATATAGTCACCGGTCATTGCGTATATACTGCTGCTGCTGTTGCTGCTGACTCTCTGCTTGAAATGAATTATTGAAGCTTAATGTAATAAGTGGTCAGGCCTCCTCAGTCTTCCATTTCCATTGTACCACAACACATTACTTCGAAAAGATTACCTGTGCCATAAAGCACAGCGTAGCACTGCTCCTGTTCCTATTTCATCAGATAATCGCCCTATTACGCATTATTCGATCTACTAGGTACATACATGTCTTTCACGCTGGGTTTTTTTTAAACAAAAGCGCATAGGCATTAGAAGAATTTAAAAAAAAGATTGATTACGATTATTCCATTTCATTATTAGCAGCTGTCATTGTAATAGATAAGGTGGATGCGCGCACCCTTTGGCCGACTAACTTGATCGTGTTGTGATAATGACGCTGGTGATGATGGCGAATTACGGAATGTACAATAATAATGATAATGTTTGCTGATCACCACAGCATGTTCGCTTGTCAGCCATATTGTATTTTGCGTTGTGCTCTGTGTTGTGGTAGGATGTTCCCTGATGATGATGGTAATGAAGGTAGTGAACCTGATCACTTTTTTCAGTCAGTCATCATCAGTAGGTGCTGGGCCTGCACCCATCCTAATAAATACGTAACCTACACCAACCACGATACGACGAGAGTTTTACTTTGAAAGAAAAATTTGTTGCGGCCTGGTGATGGTGTAAACGTAAACCAGTTGTCATCAATTACGCTTTACCTTTTAGGAGGAAAATATCAGTTTGCACTTAATTTTACACAACACTTCCCTCTCTCAATGAATAGCCGCAAAACCAAAAAAAATCTTCTCCCATTAGTGACATTACTCGCTCTGTAAAATGTAGTGTGTAGGTAGTTTATTATTATGGGATTTTAATGAAAACCCATAAATTCAGGAATCATGTGTGGTCAGGGATGATAATTTCAAAAGGGACGTCGACAAAAATAGGATATATTTAAATATTACAAACACGAGGAATGCAGACAACGAGTAGTAAAAGGAATGTAATCGCCAGAAAATTTTCTTCATCTAATTGTCTACGGTGCGTGTTCATCATTCGCTATTACACTATTTTTTCGATGATATACACACTATATACCTATAATTTTTCTGTCATTTCTTTTAAAACGAATGTTACAAATTAGGATATTCATTACTTAATGAATGGCAGTGTACTGTCATTTTTAGCAGATACTCGCATTCTTCAAAAGTGCTAGAGAGCTCGTGTCTTCATTGTAAGCTTATTACTACATCATCAGTGACACGTTAATATGGAACAGCTAATTAATCACTTTTGTTAAATTTTTATCAAGTCTACATATCTGCAACTGCTGCGGCTGCTTGCTGGACCTTTGTACTACAGAGACACAATAAGGCTTATAATTGTTTACATGCAAAGTACATTTGTTCCCCGAGTTGAAAGTCTGTATCAGATCAATCAATCTAGTTCCTTTGGAGACATAAAAGGAGAGGGGAAGGGAAGCTACATAATAATAATATATTTGAAAAAAAGGGAGAGAATCCCTGCGAGGAGTCTGCAAAATTGTGTGTACTCATTAGCCGCCATTGCTGACAAATGAAGAAACACTTTTAAACTACTGTGCCCTGTGCACACACACTCAACGCACATTTATCATCATCATCATTGAAATAGAGAATGGGTGGGTCGTTAATTACTCTCGGCGCAATTAAAAGGTAAAAATGTTTTCATGTTTCGATAAAGACTAAAAACGCTCGACCGTTGGTGGATGAGCAACCGTTGCAGCAGCTGCCACTGTGAGAGCAGCAATTGTTACTTTTTTTCTTGGCTCTCGCGGATTAAATCGATTTTTCTAGTTACCATTCCATTATCAGTTTCTGTTTTTGACTGCGACTCCTTCACTGGGGAATACAGTCAGTTAGTAGAAGTCACTAGGCAGTGCCATGCTCGCACACCTCCTTTTTACAACTTTAGAACGATGTGTGTGTAATATTAATTTTTTGCTTTACTTTATTAGATAGAGAGAGATTTCAACAATTGTCACGATGTATCTTACAGTCGTCATTGAAAAGGCGTTGAATATCCTTACATCTTGACGGTAGAATAGGTAGTCGATTAAAACATACTAAAAACTGTGAAATAATAATAATAATAATAATAATATGTAATAGTAATAAT
Organism: Callyntrura sp. NNG-2020; assembly: GCA_027744055.1. NCBI lineage: Eukaryota > Metazoa > Arthropoda > Collembola > Entomobryomorpha > Paronellidae > Callyntrura > Callyntrura sp. NNG-2020. The sequence continues at coordinate 29,099 of JAHZNE010000779.1, forward strand.
AATTATTATTAATCATTCCGGATTCAATGAGACAAACCTTTTTGAAATGAATCGGGGTCTCTATTACTGTGCGCTCGCCCTTTGTCATGTCAGCAGCAGAGAGAGACAGAGAGAGAGAGCCGGCAGGCAAAGAGCAGAGCAATAATAATGGCCACGCAACAACGGCAGGGATGTGCACACACAAAGTAGAAAGGGTTGCATAATGATTTTTTATTTCTTTTTTATTTTCTTAAATTAGTTTTCTTTATCAAAACTTTTTTAACAGCGTGATGCCACAAAGTAAGACAAAATGGCAATCACTCAATAGTAAAAAAGAAGCAAATAAAAGCAATCAAAAGTCTATTGGAGACAAAGTAAGGAGTAGTAGTAGTTGTAATAGTAGTAGTAGTAGTAGTAACCAGAAAAAAATTTGTGTGTCTATATGTTTTTGATTGTAAAGCGTGCACAAATCGTGCCTTGCGTTTGAATGACGCGACGACAACATCCCTAGATCCACTGTGGGGCTCGACGGGCAAAAAAATGAAAATTGATTTCTACGCGCCACCAAAAGCTCAGCTTATAATGTGTATTTTACGGCTGCGTGTAAAGTAATTTGCGCCTGCCTGCTCTTGTCAAAAGGAGAAACATTCCGTCTGAATTTACAATCGATATCGTGAACAGCGCTGGCGCTGCTGATGGAGAGAAGTGCTTTGAATTAAGTGTATTTACCGTATTTATGTGCAGTTTAAGAGATACATAATATTTATATTACCTCATCAAATTCGTTGTTATTGCTCAGTTGATGTGTATAGATAGTTTTGTCTTATTTATAGTGGTGCCTTTACGAAATGTCAACAATTTTTTGTCCCTTTCTTTCCTCCTGCCTCGCTCACACAGTCTAGATAATAATGTGGCCCGTTTGAGTTGATGAAGTGCTTATTACAGATGCAAGACAATGATACGTGATTCGTTTGATTGGGCGGTTTTCACAGGGAGATTTATTGGTTTCCTTTTATATTTCTTGCCTCTTTAACAACAATACGTAATAAACATAGCAGAGCGGAGCGAAGCAGCGTTAAACTTCATGAGGCTACTTACCATTTTGCTGTGTGTGTCTGACAAGTGAGGACACACAGAGAGCGTCATAATAGACAGAGAGAGTAGATGATGACGACGACTCAAAATGAAATTTAGCTTGAATATCGTTTCGTATCTCTCTTGTGTCTGCCTGCCTGTGTGTAACAATAAATTGAGGCGAGTAATGTTCAAGATGGGCTATTTCTGTCAAGAGGAGAGACTCGCAGTCTACCGGCATCTATTTATGTTGACGTTTTAGTGCAAAGTAAATAAAGGCATTTTGCATTGGGGGAGCTAAATGGGAAACGCTGTCAAAATTGGTGGTGGTGGTGAAGGCAAAATGGTGTGGTAGAAGAATGGCAGGATGACGCATACATTGAAAAACGAAGCTCGGAAGTAAATGTGTGTAAATGATTTTTTTTTGCAAATTGTAAAGTGTAATCTATCCTGCCAAACCGTCGTCGTCGTCGTCATACAGACGTTACAACATAGACCCTTTTTACCCTATAAATATTCATCTAGTTGCAGGTAGGTATTTACCCTTTTGCCGATGTATATGCACTCTTGATTGGCCTAGTCTGGTCCACCCACACACACACTAAAATGTTTACACAACTTAGGTAACATGAATTACACAGAGAGGGGAAAATTGCTATTAAAAAAATGAAAAGAACACAAGGTATCGTTATCCTTTAAGGATGACAACAGAGAGAGTCAAGTCACTCCATCTTTGGACCATTATAAATTTCTGCGTGATATATGGCAGATAAGAGATTTATTACAGAGGAGTAGTAAAATGCAAATTTTATTATTGATACCACCACCATTACTATTACGCCTGTTGAGCAAAAAAAAGTATGTCATCTACATGCGTGCGTAATAATAACCTTTTATTTATTTATTCACGATGACGTCTCCCATCCACTATCCTATTGAGTCAAATCAGGACAGTGGCTCTGTCAGTAAATCATAAACACTTCAAAAATTCGTAATATTTCCAATTAAAATTAATTCAGACTGAAAAATTATACAACCACCCCTGTGACACAGTGACACCCAGGGATTGTACTCGTAATTGCCAAAAGGAGTCTAGGGTACAACAACGTGGACGTCAATCGTAATAATTTTCAAGAGATGCTCTAATGTACTTTCACTAGTCAAAGGAGTCACATCTATAAAATAGACAGTCTGCGATGAAGAAAGCTTTTTTTGTACAATTATGACAACTCTTACAAGGTAAACACGCAAAAGGGCAATCCTTCTTGTACGATCAAATAGCCATAATTCTTGCATAGACATTGAATGCTTCACAAAGCGCAATCTTTTACTGTTTGCAAAATTCTCCTAAATCTTGTCTAAAGTTACATTCTTCTTGCCTTAAATCTTGCAGATAACAGATGTGGGGAATCTTGTTAAAATGCTTGTTGACTACCCATGGACTGATGCACCATCATAAATCTGTGGGGAGGCAGGGCACAAATGAAATTGTCAGCGGATTTTTTTCCTTTGCATTCCCTTTTGCTTGTTGAACATTTTCCCTTATCAAAAGCTTGCCAGCATCACGTTGTTGTTAAACGCTTCGCCGCAATAAAAAAATCTAGTGGCCAAGTTGTCTAAAAAGTACCGTATTTTTGAACTGTACATGTACAGTGTATACTGGTGTTTGTATTAGCAGTTATCATCATTGTTGCATTATTACCGGAGCGACCAGTCTGTAGAGTCCGAGAACGGAATGTTATTCAGGGTTTACATATGCATTCACGAGTAAAGTTGCGAGTAAGCCGGTCTATGCAAATTTAAAACGCATTTACCTAAAAACAACGTAAACACACACACACATGCCTACTTGCATGTGGGTAGACTACATAAATTTCCCTGCACTCTAGGCTGCCTAGCAGCGACATTGACACAGCCGCCACAAGACGAGAGATTCAACTGGACTGGTTCACGGACATGGTTTTTATGCAAATTAAAAAGAGTCAAAAACAACAGCCTACCAACCTACAAGCAAAATGTATGTGAGGTAAATTGTGCGTACAGTTTTAGAATTCACTTTATAGCCTCGAAGACCTTCTCGGCAGGCGGCAAGTTCACAGGTACTCACGAATTCCCTCTAATTCGGCATGTATGCAATTGCAAGGATTATACTACTCCGCAGCAGCGTAGCGCCGTCAGCGTATAGACTAAATATGCAATACAACTTGTTAAAAGATTTGTTTGCGGTTTATACTGTGTTTGTCAGGTTGGGGGATATATCGCGCTGGCTTTTTTGAATTGCATATATATCCTTACTACCTGTTTGTTTATTATATCGTCATAAATCATCTTTTTAAGATGATGACCTTTTAGAGGATAGTAAAAACGGAAAAAGAAAAATCGATTTGAGGGTTGCTTGTTGAAGGTTCAAAGTTTCAGCGTGCAAACGAAAGCAAAGTCGGAATTTTAATATATTATGCCTGTATGCACCCCTCCTCTGCCCACACCTGTAGTAAGGAAACCGACAAATTTATAAGGTGTAATTTATGCACATTTTTGAAGCACCCATGAAAACTAAAGTTAATGAGTGTGAGCGAGCGCCAATTGTGGTAAGGAAAAAAAATTATTCATTAAAAGAACAATCAAGAGTAGATTAGTCCAACTCTCTCATGTAATAACCTTTTACTGCTCCCAGAAAACAAAGAGAACATGACAAACGGTATTGAAAGCGAAGGATTTTTGGGTTATTACGAATTTGATGGCGGCGGAGAAGTAGTAGAATTTAGCTTTGCATAACTGCGATTTGAGTTAGTGGAAAGATGACAAGAATGCAGAGGATAGAAATAGTGTGTTATATATTTTTTTGCTAACAAACGCGCTGTCTTTATTATTATCCACCTTTATTATTTACAATCATCATAATTTGCAGTGCCTTATTATTAGACAACTTAGACAAGTGCCCTCAAAAAGGTCCTCCGCTATTCATTTACAACAAATGTGACCAATCATGCATCAGGGTGGCAGGTAAGTAGTTAAATATTTATTTATTTATTACACGATGATCGGATTATTAGCAGTGTGTCCCGTATGATTATGTAAGGCAACACAAGCGCGCATAATATACGTAAATTCCAACAACATGAAAATGTTGATGGATGGGCACCCTGAGCTAAAAGCGCCTGTCTCCACCTTGTGGGCACATGTGTTTCTGGATGACGACACGACCACGGCAAAAAAAAATTTTCTCGCGAATAGATGATTTTTTTATAAAATAAATAAAGACATAACCAGTTATCTTATCATCACAGCTAGAGAGCACTAGCATTCCTCCAAGAATTTATTTATAGAGGAGCTGTTGAGCCTCCATTATTGTATCTACACAAGACGACAGTACTATATACCGAGAGGTGAAATTAGCGGAAAAATAAAATTAACAGTAGGGACCATACAATAAATTAAATTAAGTGCATAACCTTACAATTCCTGAGAATGAAGGCCCCCTCGTAAAAAAAGCATTCATGTTTGCGTTGTAAGTTGTAAGGGTCGTTATATATATATATCCCCCCCTACCTTCTCTTTAAAGGGCTGTCACACTGTTATTATTGCGATACCTTGTCGATTATATTCCGATCAGTTAGAATTATTGTTATTAAGTATTTGTTTGTAAGATTTGATTTAGTCAACCTCACAAAAATGTGGACAGTCACAGTCACAGAGAGTGTGGACAGTGAGTGAGTAAATAATATACCTATGTAGAGCACTGCCTGCCTAATAGACTCGTTCTATTTATTTGTGTAACAATTTTCTGTCGTTTCTGTGCCTCCACTTTACGACAATAGCCATCATCATCATAATCATCGTCGTCGTCGTCATCATCGTTTTGATAATCACTAATCACTACTGTCCCCCCACTTGAGCATTCCTTGTTGATCCGTTTTGTTAATCCCATCGAAAGCCATAATCAAACATCACTCGTCATCGGATCAATTTTGTCTTTGCCAGTCAAATCAAAAGTAAATTACTGCTTTAGAAGACGACGTAAAGGTTAATTACGCGCAAATAAAATAGATTAGAACGTGCATCGACATCATGAAAAAAATGAAACAAAAATTAGCCATTTTTGGTCAGTGAAAAAAATCTCTCTCTCTCTCTGTGCACTTGTTCTTGTTCCTATTTACTTTTTCATTGGTGGTGGGTACACAATGGCTCTTTCTGGCTTGACTACATCTTCCACATACTTCACTTCTGTCAAATCACTGCTACCAATAAAAAACGCCTTCAAAGTTGACAGAGTACAAATAAACTGTTGTTTTGCAATAACATGATGATAATATGTATCGAGAAGGAGTTGTTCATATATAGAAACTCCGCGACTCCCCACGAAAGGAGAGCGTGTTCACAAGGGAGGCTGTGTTTTTTTTCTCCGCAGATTATATAACTCGACAATTTGTGTAGTTTCTTCTCTCTCATACGTTGTGAACATTCCCTTTTTCAGCAGGACGTCCCTACAGCCTATTCTACTTGAGCACAGCCTGACAATAAATAGGAGAGCGCTCATTCCTTGTCACACGGAACAACAGGAGCAAATTGTGCTGTTGAGTGTGTAACAGGCAAGGGATGACTTTGTATTTATTTATGTAGATTAATCTGTTTTTTAGTGACATTGTTCTTTCGCCGTTTGTGTATTTCTATGGGACATTCAACATTTGTCAACTGCTATATTGCATTTCAATTAAGTGACCATGCAGCTCCTTCTTGTAACTGACCACTTTTTCTTTCTCTCTCTCCCCCTCTCAGAACGTCAGTTTTGGTTGTACATCGATAATTATTATGGCTAAGTTTTACGCATATGCCACGCACGCCGTCATACACACATGATAGATTAATCGAGACAATACTGGTTGCCAGTTATATCATGCTTGTAAATAAAGTTTAGCGTCATGTGTCGTCTCTCTCTCTCTCTCTCTCTGGTTACTTTACAGCAGGACTGCTTGCTACTATGACGATATTGACGATAAAGACGAAAGTGAACCGATATATATGAAAATGAAGAAGTACACATTATTAGCGGATAAAATATGACTATTCAAGTTCTCTGTCGTCCCAGTCAGCCTACCTGTTGTGTGCTCCACGCTACCAGTACTGCACTGGCTCCCTCATTGAACTACTTGCTTAGGCATGTTTTTATGAAAGGCGACATGACGATGATAAACATTGTTCAGTTGTTAGACTAGATCAGAGAGAGAGGGGGGGGAGGAGGAAAACGGCGATATTGTGTTGGGGACGAGACGGGACTGTGATGAAAAGGAGAGAGATAGAGAGAAGAAAAAATTAATTTACTCAGTTGAATAAGAACAGGGTGTAGGCATGTAATTAAGGCAAATGCACTTTATAACGTGTGTATTGATGACCCATTCACCAAACAGAAAGTTATACAACTCTATATAATATTGTTGCAAATATGCATCCCACAAAAGCCGAACGTGTGTATCCATTACTTGTTTCTCGGCAGGGCTCTGTGTTGTTATGGCGCGAGGACTAGAGGTCTCTTCATCGTCTCCTCAAATGATAGCAATAATAATAATAATATTTTTTGTTAAAGAAGACGACATCAAGGAGACCCTTGTAATCGGAGTGTACAGCAGCACCTTTTTTTTCAAAACGATTGTCGAAATGCAAATTGGATATGGCTACACAAGTACACACACACACCGAAGAAACTAAAAATATACCTATTATTATAAGTATTGTTGTACGTATGCTCCCCATTTTGCAATCAGTGTGTTTTGGTGTTACTCTCAGAGAAGAAATAGTAATAAATCGTTGGATAGGTACTTGTGTATCTGTGTGGATACATATATAATTTCATTTTAATAATGCATTGACATCATCATCAGCATCATCTACGGCATTTCATCCTGTTGAAGTCCGATCAGCATATACCTAGGCCGCATTTATTGGACACAGGACAAAGATTTGTGGAGATAATAACTCGCACATTTGAATTTACATGATAGGTACGCTCACAATTCGTACAATTTGAGGGATATATACATACATACTACTACTACACAGTGGGCATACCACGCAGCGTCGAAGGAACCTTTTAATCTGCTTTTTTTCGTGTCATGCTGCTGAATGTGGATTGTTGAGAGGAGGTAATGCTACATGAACTCTTACACGAGTACGAGGCTATTGATTGATACACCTCATCATCATCGTCGTTGTTTGTCGTCGTCATCAGACTAGTAGTGTAAAAGGCGAAAAAGCTATCAAGTCATTCAGATTAAGTTTTAAATAAATAGAAATAGTATGAAATAACGAGAACAATACAGTTAAAGCAGAGTGGTATGACGAAATAGAACATTTTCTACAATAATGTAATGGATATTGCCCATTTTCTGCCCACAATTGACTTTATTCACAATCACAACACACACACACACCACACTCTCAATCACGTCAGTTGACGCTCAAAATGTGCACTTGACTTACTAAAGTTATAAGGTCACCAGGGTTACATTTTTCTTTTCTTAGTAATAATGGCGAAGGGTTTGCTGTGCGCTTACAGTAGTGCTAAGGTAGGAGGACCAACGGTGAGTGCCAAATTTATTTTTTTTCACAGCCAAAGTCGGCGCAGCGTCACCATTAGTAATTTTCTCCAGATGTGTGTGATCATACGTTTGACAAGAGGTAGCCAAAGAATCATGTCAACACAATGTACCTGTCAATTAAGGGGTACTTTTTCTAAGCAGGAGCAATTTTCTTAATGACTTTTCGGCCTGTTATAGTTATTGGGAGTAAATGACAGCTTGGGCTTTTTGAAGGTACGTACGGCTAATAGGGGTTGTACAACTGCGTGTGTGTGTAACATATTGTACGACCTAGGAACTGTGAACCAGTCAAAATGAACTAATAATGATAGAGAACGCCAGCAACAACGAGAACGAGACTACTACTACTCTACTCAATTTACTATTTTACATCAATCTCCCCATTTCAGAATTATTAGCTTAAAAAATTTTTTTGAAATTACTTCGTAAAAAAGGCGACCACAACTAGCAGCATCAAGACTTTTTGACAAGCCACCTTAATTTTAAACGAAACAGGAAAACTTGCTTTTTCTCGCAAAAGTCGCAAATCTTCAAAAATGAACAGCCACTTTGCAGAGAAAAAGTTACTTTGTACTAGAAATTAATCCAGCCGCAGCAGTAGTAGCACCATGAATGCGCGTACCGACATTCCATCACTATCTCATCTCTCTGACTTCTCGCCATTCCCATTTTTGATTCTGGCCTCAAACTGCTTTTAAAGAGCCCCTGCTCATCAGCTCATCACCTTCCTCACCTATCATCATTGTCCTCGTCATTTTCATCTCATTTTCAGCGCATATTACTATTATTGAGACACTAACAGTCTTCTTATTGAGTACGGCACCACCACCATCATCACAGACGTACTCAGAAACAAGGACTGTAGGACAACCGAAGCGGAATAAAAAGTTGATTGAATGCTTTCAATCCCGTTACGATAACTATTCAACTAGCGGCTGCATTCCTTCTCTTTCGCCAGCTCTCCGTAAGTAGCCAGAGAGAGAGAGAGAGAGTCAAAGTCGCCCTCAACTACTAAAAAGCCTACATCTACCACACCACACTGCACTGGTGTCCGTACTAAGCTCAAGTAACAATTGCATCCGCACTAGTGCCACATACTCAAAGTATTTATCATCATCATGCTCACTAGCCAAAATGATGTCGAAGAAGAGAAAAAAAATGATGATGATGATGATAGGATGATACTCGATAAAAGGAGGACTACATTACACCAGGCTGGCCGCCTGGCTTTGACTGATTGTGAGTACGTAAATCTCCTGTGTGCGATTGTAGATAATACACTTTCATACAGCAGCAGCAACAGTGTCAAAACGAGAAGAGAAGCAACAACAGAAAAAACTATTACTTTGACTCAGTGTAAAATAAGTAGTAAAAAATGCTTTTGACGATTCCTTTTTGCATTTAAATCTATTACTATATATGTCTAATGTATGCGCGGCTAAAAATGGGAAAATTTATGATTTTCAAAAAATGTAAATTTTTTTTAAATGTGTACCATAGTACTATTGCTACTACTACCGTACATGCGGATGATGATGATGTTGATACGTTTAACGCTGAACGTTAGCATTATGTCAGTTTAGCTTATTACGCCAATCTGTTGTTTTTTCCCCGAAGCGTTGTCGGTTTTTACTAGATTTCGCACAGATTAGTCGGCATATTATTGTCATTATCACACTATTCTGTCGTGCATGACTGGTACGAGCAATTCAAGAGAGAGAAGAAGTTTAACGTTTGTGTGATGTAAATGTAAATAGGATGAGAAGAGTTAGATGATAATGACAGTGAAGAGACGGGCTAAGGTAGATAGAAATTGGGGGTACGTTTTTGCTTGTATGCTTTCCTCCTTAACCCGTTGAGGGAAAAAAATATTTGTCGTATTATTATTATTATTTATGATAATTTATGACCGTGTTGTGATGTTGTCTACTATTTTTATCTTTCTTTTCTTCCTTTTGCTTCCTTTTCTTCCCAAAAGGACGATAAAGCGATTTTTCAGTTGCTGTAACTCGTAAAAAGTTGAAAAAGACGTTTTGGATTGTTCGGAGTAAGAAAAATGCTAAATGTACGCACACAGTGTAAATAATAATAATAACAAATAATGATACTCTGTCTGATTTTTACTGTTACTTGTTTACACTTTTGCACATCTTGCCTTTTACTGCGAATCCCTATACAATACAATACACACAAGTTGTTTGTTGGTGTGCACATTCTGCTACTGTGTTTGCGGATGCTGTTTATATTGCTGCTACTGATGCGGCATTTCGTAAAAGAAGAGTCGTGTCGTGAGATCGTGTTGTGTTGTCATTTTTTCTATAAAAAAATGAAACAAAGACACGGACCTGGTGAGATGGTGGACCGCATTGCTATTGCGTCGTATAATATCCTCACTTGAATAAGTACACAGTGTGTTAAAAATTCGTCGTCGTTGTCCTACGCTCTCTTGACTGACTGGGCTCTTTTATGATACACATGCCTCATTCATGAAAACATTACTACACGTTCCAATTATGTATCCCGAAGAAGCAGTGTTTTCTATTGTTCACCTAATACGAAAATGAGACAGCACAGCATACCAGATTCTTTTTTTGTGTAGGTTAGCGCTTCCTCTCGTTAAGCCCCTTTCAATTCTGTTTCCTTTTTTCAGCTAAAAATGAAGATCACGGTCACTCACTTTATTTGAGTGCGTGATAGACCAATTAACTTTTTCAAAAAAATGTTGAAAGCAATGCTTGTTGTTAATAAGCTGCGAGTGCAATAATGTCAAACGGCAGGTATTTTGCTAAAGACGTAATATGCGATGTAGTTTCAGATTCGTGAACTTCAAAGATGCAACAAGAGAGAAAATAATGAAGAAATTTTTGCAGGATATGGTACGAACTTACTTGAAGGGTGAAAAGAGGACAGGTTACGTAGAATAAAATGTGTGAATGATTTACTTTACCGTTTCTAAGGAACCTGAAATCCTCCAGGTTATATGGACTAAACTGAAATCTCCTTGTAAGGGATACACGTTTATAATTAAATGTAAATTGTATTAAAGCACTTGGTAAAACGTACCTACTATTTAAAATCGAAACTGATAATATTAGTAGAGATGCAGAAATCCAAGTTGTTTATTTCATGCAGGTGTGTATATATGAACTTGAAGCGAGGATTAACGAGAAAAAAAACTTTAAAAAAATAAAAACTTACCAGTTGTGACAATAATAGAAATTAAAGTAACCAAAAGAAGTTTAATACTGCCGAAAATTCGAGCCATCTCTGAGGCCGGTACTGGGTTCTTTCTTGATGGCACACCGCGCAACGACAAAAGACAGAATTGTACTGGTACAAGTCACAAAACACTCAAATTGAAAACAATCTTAAAGTATTTTTTTCTCGAATATACGTTTGTTCTAAGCCAGCACCTCAAATAAATTTCTGTGTAAAAGTTTATTTTAAATACTTTTTTCTGCGTTTTAGCCACTGTAAAAACTACTTTTTTTTATCGTGTTGCTATCGGTCACTTGAACACCACCGTTTTCTTTCTTTCTTTTTGTTAGGCGTACAACAGCATCCCTGCGGCGTCCGGTTTCTGCAGCAGCTCCTCTCGGTTTCTCAAACGCTGGCTCTTGTGTCTTTGCGCGACTCTCGCCCTATGCGTCTACTTTTTACTCCTTTCAAGTCGTCTTCATCATTATCATCATCGTCATCTTCACAATCAACATTAGCAGAGAAGTATTATCAGCGTCAAGTCAATTCGTCCATTATTAACTTGTGAACGTCATGTACCAGTCAGTTAGGTGAGTGCATGTAAGCACTTGGCTGTCACAGTTATATTTTCCGAAGAACCAGAGACTGCTCGAATTCCCTGTTATGTGTGCTATTGAATATATATCAAATTCGTATTATTACACGAAATCATCTCAACTCATTGTGTGTGGAGATGTAGTTCGTCGACTATCTATAATAGTTAATACATACACACGTAGTGAATCCGTTCAGAGAGAGAGAGAGAGATGCAGATGCATGCCTACCTGTACCATACCTACCTAATCATCCTTCAGGTACTTGTTTTTTCGCGATGGCGATGGTATCATAACATTATACAAAAATGGGTAATGTACGCAACGGAGTTACAAAGTCACCATCTCAAACCACTGCATTTTAGGGAGCATAACGTTATGAAGGGGTATAATAATATGCAAGTGTGCTTGTTTTGAAGTTCATAAAAATAGCCATATGAGTAGAGCTGACAATGTCAGAAATTAGCTTCCCTGTGGGTATCCGTGAAAAGGGACTGCACATTCAAACGTGCAAATGACCACCCGAAAGTAACCACCTGTGCTCGACACCTCGCAAATTGGGTGGACCGAAAGCTGGATGTTGCAATCGCAGTGTGGCCTTTCCCTTCATGTAGTGGGGCGACTCGGGACAATTAGAGTTCTTGCAAGCCTCTTGTTGCCAGACGTTTCAAGAACAATATGATATAATTCAATTATATTATTTATGATGATACTTGCATGGATCTTAGAGAATTTGATTTCAAAAGTAATAAAATAAAAAAATTAATGGAAGCAGTAGCCGAAATCTATTATTAGAACCAGTAGCTGATGATACTTGTTTGTACCACTTATGTTAAACATTGCAAATTCCACACATGTCTCAACACATGAAAAGTGGATCGACGATTGATATTTGAGATATTTGTGACTGTAAAATTCCAAGAAAAGGGCGCTTCTATTGAGTATTAAAATTATTATTGATTAGCATGTGTAGGTATGTGGCTTATATGTATATAACAGTACTCTATACGACGACGCTGTAAATTCAATCCAAAATATGGAAGTAGTACAGTATACAGTACCGGAATTCAATGTCACGACTTTGCATTCATGTGCGTAAGAATTTTGGACGTCCTCTTTATGACATAATTTGCATAAGGATTTCCTTTGATAAAAATCCTTTAATTAGATAAGTAACATTATAAAGCAGAATAAAATACGTTGTGGCAGAATTGACAGCAAAGATTCGATGGGGTACATCAAAATGGTTTTACGTGAGATAGATGGATCGTGAGTTCAAAGGAAAAACAAAACAAAAACAATTTAGACGTTATGTTTAGTGCAATAATACTGATGAAAATCATTTAAAACGTCTGGCTGGCAAATTGAAAATATCTACTGTTAGGATTAGTTTATAATGAAATCTGAAATTAAATTTTTTTCTAATACATTTAGTTCAATATGATATTTTTAAAAAATTAGCTTTTAGCTCGAGGTATTAACCTAAATTACCTGTATTACCTGTCATTTATTGTTCCAGAGCAAATAATTAATTTTCCAGAGAATAAAATTATTTTTCCAGAAAACGTCGCTTATCATCTG
>JAHZNE010000780.1:0-15403 GCA_027744055.1 Callyntrura sp. NNG-2020
TTTGCATGTCTTTGCAAAACCCCTTGTTGCATCAGCATGCAAAAGGAAAGCTAATAAAAAATTCCTACTGTTACGTAAATCCAATTTCTATGAAAAATTGAATGCGTTCATAACTTTTATGGTCTGAGTTTACTTAAATTGCGTAACATATTTTGTGACGCTTCCACTCCTTCGTCGTCAGATGTAATTGCACAATCCCACAAGTGATAACCCACAGCTCTATACGCAAGCACGCACATTTGTGGAGTCACTTACCAATAATTTAATAATCGCCAAATAGAAAATATTTAATCAATTAATGAAACATGCTCGATATTATGATAAGCTGATGGGACATATTACATGGAACGTGTACCTTTCAATAATGAGTGACAAGTACATGACAAGTTCAATTTAAAGTTAATGACACTTTGCACGATATTTAGTAGATGATGCAATTATTTTATATGGCGTGCCACATGAATCATTTGATTATCATATACAACTACCAAATGTCTCGTCCTAAACTAATTATTGTAAACTCTGCATTTTCATAGTTACTTCTAACATCTCCGGAGCTTATATTTTGAACATTTAGAATTCGACTGTTTTACCAAACTTTGTATTATTAACCATGGCGAAAATTTTAATGTTTCTAGCGCTGCTGGCGTACGCAAGCTACGTAAACTCTGCCTCGTTGGACGTTGCTGAGTCTGCATCAGGTTTTTAATATTGTCCAAAAAATTCAAAATTTTCTTTAATTCGTTAAAATTCAATTTAGTAAAACATTGTATTATATCCCTCTACTTCGTTTTCCTAGCTCTTCAATCACCTCGACTGATGTTTATTGCCCAAGCCGACGGGAAAGCATTTTTTGCCGAAAGTGATCCCAAAAGGGTTAGATATTTGTGTAACTGTAAATATGCTGATACTCCGCGCTCAAAAGTAGACGTTACATGTTATTTTATTTAAGTAGAATTGGGCTGATGCGTTAGAGTTTTGCAAATCTGTCGGCATGAAATTGGCGACCATCTCAACACCCGATCAATACGCGGCAATCCAAGGCGCTCGGAACGAATCCACGTTTTTTGGAAGTTAGCAACAAAATCATAACTTATTATGCTAGTTCTAATTAAACTAATTATTTACTAATTAGCAACTTTACTGAATGTGCATAGGTTACTGGACCGCCGGCAGGGATGCCCAAGCCCACCGACAAATTAGCTGGCATGATACTGACACACAACCTGGCGCATTTTTGAACCTCAGCCCTAATTTTAAACCTGTGTTTCAAACTTGTCTTACGTACGACACAAGTACGTGGGTATATCTGGAGAAATGTTCAACGTTGGTGGGAACATTATGCGAGAATAGGATTTAATAGGGCGACATGATATAAATACGCTTGCCGGTATTTCTATAACGACAAAATTACACCGTTACACTCTTATGATTAATTTGTCATCCGGGTGGGAGCCCGTGTGAGACACTAATTAACACGATTTTCCTTCCATGTCAAAATTTTCAATAAAATCATTCCAATTGAATTAAAATGAACAGACATATTTATTAGCGAATTCAATATATTGATTGGCCCCGATTCTTACAAGTAGTTCACAAGGCATACCACATTCATATTACTCAAGCAAGATAATTACAACTAGGAACAATTAACATTTGGAGTTAAAATTATTTATCCTTATTTGCCAATGACCGTAATACATTTTTTAAAATGATTTTCGGCGTTAGTTCATTTCGTCAGCTTTCTATTCTTCTTCAGCCACCAACAAATCGACAATAAAGTCGACACTCTTTTGCACAAACTCCAAGAACCTCTCCCGACTTATCTGATAGTAGGGATAGGCGCAGTCCACGCGAAGGTTCCTCCTTTTCCAGATGCTCCTCACCACCACCTCCTTCCGCCGCGTCAGGTTCCGCACCTTCCTCCGGAATAGATTGGAGGATCCCGTGGCCGCACTGATCATTGATGTTTCCACGTACGCAATCAGGACTCCCAGTCCGACGGCCACAAAGCCCATTTATGGCAGTCTGCAAGGGATGCCTTTTCACGGGCTCACAAGTCGACGGTGTTACAGCGCAGTGCCCCCACCCGAACGACCAAATGAACGTCAGAAAGGAAGAGGAAAAAGTTGTACCAACAAAACGTCCAGGAGGAGTAGTTGTTCGAGAGGGAAAGCCTACCGATGGCAGGGCATGATCCCATTTGAAGTGGGTGCAGAAGGCTAGCTCTATAAGGATCACGCGGTATTTAATGTATTTTAGGATGAGACTCGAAAACATTTGGTCTAGAGAGGTTGATATTTCACCAGAGGGGTTGTGTGAAGACGCAGTATGACTGAGATCCAAGCGCCATCCATTTTTGGGTTTACTGTCTACGCCATTTTGATAAACATAAGATGATGTTGTATGTCTTAGAAATTTACAAGTTTTGTGCTTTCAGCACGCCGAAAACAAAATGTTTCAAAAAGTGTTTTTTTCCGGCATGCGGAATAAAATGCTGGAACCCGGGCCGGGAAATTCTTCCAGTGGGATTCCCGATGCTTGCTGGGGCAACGAGATATTCCCCGAGGAATCCCGGTATTACACGTGGTGGAGGCTTCATGATACAGGGCCCTTGTACCGGTCACATATCTCTCTCTAGAATTTTAAGATGCAATGTTAACACAACGTGTAGTTAAATAAAAGCGTAAAAAATAAAAACATAATCGGCTGTAAAATATGTAAAGTTGTATTTTGAATACCATCCTCGTACATGGGGTTCTTGGGGGAAGACATAAAATCTCGACAAAGGAACAATAATTTTATTTGCATAAAAACACCGAAACAATTCCTTTTGAAAAAATGTTCCTATTTTTCCCAACTTGTAGGAAAAATGTCTTTGTTACTTGTTTACTTGATTGGCGCTGTAAGCTTTGCATAACGAAAAACACATGTTGGACTTGTAAGGTAAAACGATGTTGAAAATTAATTTTTAAATGGGCAGAAGTTGTCCAACTCTACAAAGCTCTATGTAATAAAGTAAGAATTGTATGCAATGTTCATGGTGTAATTTTATTTTATAAAAGCAATATTTTATACTACCACCTGTTTTTAAGTGTTTTTATTAACATTTTTAAACTTAGCGCATACATTTTCGGATTATATTCCCTCATTTTTTGTAGAATGGACGGCAAATAGGAAATATGACGCTTCAAACCTTTTCCGCCTTTATTTCAGCTTTAAGTAAGGCACTAAGCCGCTGGCTATATAAAATACGTTATACGGAGGTATTTTAAGAGAGTCTTGAAGGTCAACGGCAACAGAGTCCTATTAGAATACATAGGAGAGGTCCTTCACTTCAAAGGGCATTGACCTCTCCTATGCATTTTAAATGGGATGAAGTAACCGGTTTTCCCGTCCACCTTTAATTTTTTTTGAAAACGACATTTTTGAAATTTAGCCATTTTTTGTCAGAACTAATTGATCAATTCTTAGCGGATACAATCGCACAGCTCCATACACATGTACATTTAATGATCCAAGAATTGTACGTGTATGTACATACGTGTTTTAATAAAACCTGCTTGATATTATGATAAGACTATGGAACATGCATTATGTAGTAGGGAATGACAAGTGCATGACGCGTGTCAATTTAAAGTTTATGACAGATTGCACGATAAGACATTTAGTAGATGATGCAATAATTTTTATTCGGGTGGTCACATGAATCATTATGATTTGATTAGGTCTTAATACCAAATGTGTTTCCCTAGCCGAATTATTGTAAACTCTGTATTGTCACAACCCCTTCTACTCCACCCCTCTACAGTCTATATTTTCAAAATTTAAAGTTTGATGTACCCCATTTATTGTTATTAACCATGTCAAAGTTAATGACAAGTGCATGACGCGTGTCAATTTAAAGTTTATGACAGATTGCACGATAAGACATTTCGTAGATGATGCAATAATTTTTATACGGGTGGTCACATGAATCATTATGATTTGATTATGTCTTAACACCAAATGTGTTTCCCTAGCCGAATTATTGTAAACTGTATATTGTCACAACCCCTTCTACTCCACCCCTCTACAGTCTATATTTTCAAAATTTAAAGTTTGATGTACCCCATTTATTGTTATTAACCATGTCAAAGTTTGTAGTGTGTTTGGTGTTACTTGCGTGCACAAGTTATGTAAGCTCGGCCTTGTTGGACGTTGCGGAGTCTTCTTCAGGTTTTTGTTAATATCATTAAAATGTCTAAGTTCTCTGTAAAATAAAAAAATATACCTATGTTCATTTCTCCTTTGTTTTCGTAGCTGCACAATCCCCTCGACTGATGTATATTGCCCAAGCGGAGGGGAAAGCGTTTTTTGCCGAAAACGGTCCTCAAAGGGTGAGAGGCATATGTAGCTGTAAATGTGCTGATATTTGCAGTCTTCTTAAAAAGTCTTTACATCTTATTTCCTTCCAATAGAATTGGACTGAGGCGTCAGAATTTTGCAAATCTGTGGGCATGAAATTGGCTTCCATCACAACACCTGACCAATACGCGGCAATCGACGCCGCCCGGAATCTAACCACATTTTTTGGAAGTTAGGATCAAATCCATAAGTAGTAAACTGGATAATTACCTAATTATCATTTAACTAACTGTACGATTAAATGTGCCTAGGTTACTGGACGGCCGGCAAGGATGCCCAAGTCCACCGACAAATCAGCTGGGATGGCACGGACCAACAACCCGGTGCCTTTTTAAGCCTCAGCTCTAATTTCAAACCGGCATTCCAAACCTGTC
This sequence comes from Callyntrura sp. NNG-2020, assembly GCA_027744055.1. Classification (NCBI taxonomy): domain Eukaryota; kingdom Metazoa; phylum Arthropoda; class Collembola; order Entomobryomorpha; family Paronellidae; genus Callyntrura; species Callyntrura sp. NNG-2020. The sequence continues at coordinate 4,782 of JAHZNE010000780.1, forward strand.
TGGTGTACAACACCAGTGCGTGGGTGTATCTGGAGGTGTGTTCCATGGCGTTTGGAACACTATGCGAAAATAGGATTTAATAGGGTGCCATCATATAGCGCATGATTGTGGAAGCTTTTAAAACTGCACCGTTACATGCTTGATGGAATAGCTCTGATACTTATGTGATGTACCACTTATGTGTGGGCACGTGCAAAAAAATGTGCATTAAAATCATGATTATACTTGGCTTAAAAACAAAAAGTCGCATTTATTACCAACTTAAATATATTCATTCATCCCTTTTCTTTAAGTTCTATTCACGCCGTCTCATAACTTGTGTAGCTTTGCGAAAATCTTCCGGAATAGTGTCGTCATCCCAGCCCCATATGGGTTTATCCACCGACTTCATCAGTTCAGTTATATCAGCTGGCGTCACGTCATCCCCATCTTTCCCACAGTCTAAGGACGAGTTGAGCTGGGCGTGGGAACCATCTCCAGTTCGACGTAGTCTTTCTTTCAGCATTTTTTGAGACACGGATTTCATGTCGTAGGCCAAACCAAAATAGGCGGCGACATCAATGAAAATAGTGGACAAATTTATTTTCCACCCAAATTCAGACGTTTTGTAATCCCAAGGAAACGTGTGATGGTAATTGTGCCAGCCTTCGCCCGCTGTAGAACGTAAAGATAGTTTGCACAAATATCTTAGGGGAACGGGCAGCAGTAGCAAAAATATGGTTACCTGACACGAGCGACACCAGCCAATTCTGAGTGGAAGTGAGACTTCTACAATAATAAAAATTATAATGCGTTATCTTGACATACTTATCGTAGGGCTTATCCCCCCACATATGCGCAAAGCTGTTAACCGTCCAGGTAGCATGTAACGACATCACATATCGGCGACAGTTGGACGCAAAACAGTAAAGTAACGGCAATCTCCAAAAGTAGTAGACAACTGCTGTGGGCATGATAACGTGGAAAATAGCTACAAGCGTATAATACCACCTAGACGAAAGTAAGAGATTAAATACGACACACCACGGGTTATGGTTGGTGGGATATGGGAAACACGAGGTTTTGAGTAACTGGATGGTACACGTGGCTTAAAACGTACTTGCACTGAAACCGCACAATGGGATCATTTTCAAGGTCAGACATATCAAACGTTTTCAGCTTCTGCTGCAGCTCCTTCCGTTTTGGGAGGAATAGCCAACCCATGTGGGAAAAGAGGAAACCCCGTTTAGAATTGTGGGGGTCGGCATGTGTGTCGACGTACTGAAAAATATTTTATCACAAATGTAATCACAAACGATGGACGGTGTAAATATTGATGAAAGTGAGTAATACCTTGTGATGAATTCTGTGGTCCAGGCTCCATTTATGTATGGGGTACTAAAAATAATTTTGGGTGATTTTGTAGCCACTGAAAATTGTAAATAAAAATAAAATTTGTAAGAACACTTACCTGATTACACATTGTTTGACATATCATGAGAAAGAACTGGAGCGGAAGAGTAGCTTTGAAAGTTTTATGGGTCCAGTACCGATGACACCGCTTTGGGAGGAATAGCCAACCCATGTGGGAAAAGAGGAAACCCCGTTTAGAATTGTGGGGGTCGGCATGTGTGTCGACGTACTGAAAAATATTGTATCACAAATGTAATCACAAACAGTGGACGGTGTAAATATTGATGAAAGTGAGTAATACCTTGTGATGAATTCTGTGGTCCAGGCTCCATTTATGAATGGGGTACTGAAAAATAATATTGCGCGCGATTTTGTAGCCACTGAAAATTTTAAATTCAAATAAAATGTGCTAGAGCCCTTACCTGATTACACATTGTTTGACATATCATGAGAAAGAACTGGAGCGGAAGAGTAGCTTTGAAAGTTTTATGGGTCCAGTACCGATGACACCCTACTGTGAGGCCCATTCCGCTCATGTAGCCGATAAATAATTCTTGGCAAATAAAAATGAAACAAATAAATTAAAGGTATGAACAATTTGCATACAAAAATATATAATTAATTCAAATTATTCTTTTAACTTACCTAAAATTGCAATGCTCCAGGGAGCACTTCCGGTAAAATTTAAGTAAAAAATGTAACCTGCCAAAAGGTGACCTGGGCCAATCCAAAGTATATTATACGTATCCTGCTCCAGTCCAAAGGGCTTGTCAAATTTCGTGAAGAGTTCCTCTCTCTGAATTTCTTTGGCTTCATCAGTATCACCGGAAGGAGCTGTTACTACAGACATTTTCAGCAGCGGATTTCAATCCCTTTTCCTATGCACTATGTTCCCTAACAAAATAAAATGGGCTGTTTCTGAGTTGTTTCTCTGGACCACTTTATCAAAGAGGTTCCCCCGGGGTGAGCAAGGAAAAGAGTTACGAGCGTTCCCAAGATATTTTCGAATGAACAGCAAAAAAATATGTGGACATATTTCACAAAAGCTGGCCCAAACGGAACTGCAACAAGGATTGCTGCGTTCCATATAAAAATGCTAGAGTGGCTGTCAGCTATATATTGGTCAATGTTCAGTTTGGTAATTGATTAGAAAGGGTATGTGTGACATACCATGAGAATTTTTTTTTTCAGACAGCATTGCCGGAATTGGGAACGGGGAATAACACATAAAAGCCTTTAGCACGTGCATAATGAATCAAGACAAAAAAAATCGTTATGGGAATTTTGTACGTCGCTATCAACGAAGATTTTTTCCTTACCGGCGTTGTAATGGTTTCTGTCATTGACACCTCCTTTGGGAACTGCGCCACTCAATATCACACATTATAAAAAATCTAACGACAATTTTGAGCTCAGCGGTGCCATGAAACCTCAGTACATCTAACGAGGTGTTTTTCCATAAAAAAGAACAATGAATATGCTGGATATTTTAATGCACTCACGTAAAGGGAATACCAAGTTATAAATTTAATTACTCCGCCGTTGATACACTTTGCTATTAATGAAAAGCAGTATAGATGTAGTCTTGTTTTACATTACTGCAATCTGGGAGGAGCCAAACGTATTTTTCTGAGGAAATTAAACTTGTGACGTAAGTTTAAAGCGTAAAAGATGAATCAAGTTTATCTTTAGTTCCAATTGATCACCGGAAAAAAATGTGGAAGGCGACTAACCAAATAAAGCCGCAGTTATTGTTTCTTGTACTTTATTGCATATTGTGTATTGACGTATAAATTGTTTATCGTGTCCACTGTGTCTCTACAATAATTTTCAGGTTACCATCGTCTATGGGTGAAGACGTAGGTTAGGTGTATTAAAATTCATTGTAAGGGTGGTCGTGCTCCAGCGAGAGAGGTCGTAAATCTTGCCAGTCTTATAATTTCCAGTGTTAATATTTTACTGGGAACATCAGGTGCTTCTGGAATTACTTTAATTACCAGTATATTACTAATGGAGTTTATAACAAAAATTTAATGATGTAAGAGCCTTCAACATTCAAAGTTCACTTGTTCACATTTTGCCCTTTAAATAAATCCCTCGTCTGAACACCAAATATGATGATATTGACCAACGTGAAGTTTGTACGCAGTGCCACTTAACCTTACTTAACATAAAAAATTGAATTTAATAATAATAACTACTTTCCCTTAGTTGAAATAAATTTGTCAGGAATATTAAAAAGGTAAAAATCAGCTAGATCATTGACCTTAGACTTGACTTGAAAATACTGAGAGAGAAAAAAACATTTTGAAAACATTTACTCGTTATTTTTAAATCACGTTTCAATCTAGTTGTAATTATTATTTCTAGGCTGCGGAAAATTTCCTATCTCATAGAAATCAAGGCTTGATATTATTGCTTCAGTTGAAGAAATTCTAATCTGGAGTGCATTGCTCCACAAGTTGTTGTTGGTTTTTCGATTGCAATATAATTGCATAATTGCAATATGTATCAAATTGGAAGAACGACTGAAATAATGTGTCTCTTCTCTACCAAATACAATCTACCTTAACGCCGTACGTAATTATACGCTTATTTACTGATCAGGAGCACTATTGAAGTGATAATGCCAGTAAAGTAAATGGAAAGTCAATTTTGAGACTCTTACGAGCAAATCTATCTGGATATCGTCTTACATTTACTTGCCATATTCAAGGTCTTTACGCATTACCAGTACCGCATCGACAGATCTTTTTATCTCTTCAGTTAGTCGGTTTATCGTATGACCTGTTCTGCCTGTTCCAACATAAATGAATTTTGCCATTTACAACATTATCTGTGTTCACGTATTTCAGTAAACATTTGTGTGTTGGTGCACTCCGAAGAAATATATAGTAACATTTTATGAAACTTTAATTCTCTGCCTAATGCACTATTTAAATTGACATTTTATTTCCATCATTCTTAGTATCTACATAGTACAATTTGCAATTCGACCATTTTAAACGATTAAAACTGGTTAACATTCCGCTAAACCAGTAATATCAAATACAAAAGTGTAAAGGAAAGATAATAATTATCATTACTTGTTCGTGAGAAATTTCTTATTTTCATTCCCAGAAAAATAATCAGTTTAATGCAATAGAGATTTCGTTCAAATGCGTTTTTGGAGTGTAACCTGCAAACACAAATCTTACAATTATAGTTTTTTCCCACTTATTCTTAAATTTATTTCTTATTAAATGACGAAGCCACTTAATGCAACTAAGCCGCTCTCCGTTCGTCCACTCCTATACTGAAGAAAAAATGGAACTTTGGTAATCATCTGTACAATGATAGATCTTTAATGTCTATTGTCACACTATGGAACTCATGGTAAAATTGGAAGCACTTCTTAATACTCTTACAATTAGTTGTTCTACAGATCACAGCTCCAACGTTGTAGAGACATAGGATTTGCATGTTAGAAACATTTATGTCAAGTATGAAAAAAGATGTGACAAAAACCGGTCAAATGTTAAAATCAATACAAGTGGTGAAGAAATATAAATTATCTTTCTTCTTTTGTCCAATGTTAAGCTTTCGTTGTTGAAGACAACTTGTTGTTACGCTTACAATTTCAAACACGCTATACCTATTTCTCAAATTTAAACAAACTGACAGATTATGTATCAGGTATTATACGTTTCGGCACTTTTATGTTTCATTTGTCCCGGTTTTTAATGCTGTCAACATTTTTACACCGTAATATTTTACATTTTAATTACATATGTATGAGTAACTATTTCTGAAACCGGCGAGCCAAATTTCTACCATCGTTTAATTTTTTCAAAATTAAAGCATTTGTAGGGAATGGTTGTTGAGTGCTAACGCGTAAAATGTTAAGTCGAAAAATAACCCCAGTTTGGCGGTTTGGGTAGACCAACCCCGGACCGTAAATACAATCTGGTGCTATCCACATACCGGATTTATGAGCGTTATAACATTCTGTATACATAATACATATCGTCCTTATGAACAACGTAGTTAAAGCTTATGTTTGCTTTAATTTTGTAACGCTCATAAATCCAGTATTTGATGGAATTTCCAAAATCCAAAAACGACCCTTTTTTCCTCATTTTTTGCTTGATTTTTTGGGCCTAGTGTCATATCTCTAGGGGCACGTATGCGAGCACCAGGTTGTATTTACGGTCCGGGGTTGGTCGGTCCATACCGCCAAACTGGTGCTATTTTTCGACTTAACAATTTTTGCGTATGCACTCATTAACCAGTCTCTACAAATGCTTTAATTTTGAAAACAACTAGACGATGGTCGAAATTAGGTTCGCCGGTTTCAGAAATAGTTACTCTTATAAATTAGTAGTTCATTCAAGAATTAATCAAAATTCAATTTTTTCAATTTTTGACACTATTTTACCAAGTGCTACGGAAATGCAAGAAATGCCACTATGGGAAAAGATTCGTTTGTTTAATCGATAATTGGTTTCATTCTTCTACCTAGAAACACATGCACTCTAAAATTTAATATTACTAAACTCGCTCCGACCATTCAACTCTTTAACCTGTCGTATTGTGCGGCTATTTCTTTTACATGCGAGTCAAGCCCCGTGTTCAGCAATTATCTAAAATCGTTCTAAACAAAACAGTGTTTTTTTGTTTTGCATAGCCCATTACCGAAAGCCCGTGAAAACCAATTCCAGTTCAGTTTTGCTTCAAAAGCACAAGTCCCCTTTAAGTAAAATGCTAATTAGTTAATGGTTTTGGTAATGACATGTTGACTTAAACTATGAAATACGTTGAATACCCTCATTCCAAATTAACTTTAGCATCCTTACAATGTACATTCTGTAATATGGAAAACACCATAGTTTCTCGTCTTCGGAAATTACTTAATATTTCCCTAAGTGCCAGCAAATATCTAGGATTTCACTTGTTTTCCTTGAACGACCATGCCTATTTAACATTTTCCTGCAACTTACGTTCCTCTATATATTTTCTTATCCGACTAGGAATTGTCCCTGTGCTCTCCGCCACCTTTCTGCAAATAAAAGACATTTTCAGAAAAGCGTTTGCTATCAACAAACAAACCCCAACGCAATATTTCTGTAGTGCAGTGGCCAGCTTAAATGTCTCTTTTGCCGATTTAATACTCACGCTAATCATTTTCCTTAAGCGTCAGGAAATTTTAGCCTTTCACAAAAAGCTTGCCGTATTTATTACCGACTCTACAATTTCTTCTATTGATCAAAATGAGGGCTGTAGGTTGTTTGACGTTGCCTTTGTGTTTATTAAAAAATTGCGTAATTTCATTGTAGGAAATTTTATTTTCTCATTGGTGACAGGCTATGCCTTTTTTATTTATCAGTGCGGTCGCCTTGAGCTGACGTATGAGGAAAGGCAGGTGACGTATTTCATTATTCCTGTTTTTACCCTTGTTTGGGTTGCTATAACGACGCTTCGGTATATGGCAAGACTATGGGTAATCACCGTTCTGGTAACACTTAAAAGTTGTGGTAGTTTACTAGAGGTTAAGTTCCAACATTGCGTTAAATTAAATTTGGATAGCGTTGACGTAAAATTGACACACGTTGCTAGAGCTCTTCAAATGTGTCAGGAAATGGAAACGTTAATAAAAATGTTCAACAGTGCCTTTGGCTACTGTCTTGCTCTAGACCTGGTATCAATGATTGTTGCCGAAATTCTCTATATTTTCATTGGACTTTCACAAGTTGTTAATTTTGACATGTACGGTACGGTACAACTTGTAGTTGATTTCGGGATACCAACAGTTCTAATATACGTCATCTGTGATTCCGCTCAGGGCCTGAAAAATAAGGTACATGAAACAAAAGTGGACGAGTCTTTGTAGCCACGACAACAAAAAGGCGAAAGATTAATTTTTTAAAAATATTTTGGCAGATGGCACTTTGCACCTCTTTATTCAAACGGGTGACACTGAATGTTTCTGAGAAACAGAATATACAGGTAAATTATCGAGCCATGTGTTAATAATGTCAAGCGCATAAAGGTGAATGTGTAAGTAAAACGACTATTTTACAATTGTTGTTTTGTGTAGTTGCATATGCAGTTCCTTGCGTTTTTACTGAACCAACCAGATGCCCTGCCCGGTTCATTTTTTGTATTAAACAGGAACTTGGCAACAGCGGTTAGTATACATAGTATAAAATTACCATTAACTTACTACAATTTTTAATAAATTTATGGACCGAATTCTTTTGTAAATGGCAATATCGGTACGAGGGTAATCTAAAGACTTATTTCGAGAAAGACTAGTTATTTCGTTAACTTCCAGATTCTAAGTGCCATTTTGACGTACATGGTTGTTCTTGTGCAGTTCCACAGCTCGGAGAAAGTCAATGACATATCGGTTATCTAGCATTAAGATGAATTCTTGTTACATCGTTGAGTTTGAGTTCAAACATTTGTAAATAGTAATGGCTATGCATTCCTTATTTGATGTCTTTGTAATATACTTTGACCATAGCTCGGTGCCGTGGTGTCAAAACAAATTTAAATTTTTAATAAAACCTGATTTCTATATTTTTACATGTCAAAATATTTATTTCAAACTAGAAATTATATAATTGGAACACATTTGTGGTTCCTTACGGGAAATCATATATTAATCGATTATTATTAACGACGATGGACAAAAATTAAAGGGAGATGCCATAATTGAAAGGATAACATTTATTTCAGGAGCTCATCACCAAGAACGTTTATTTCATTTACTATAAATTCCCCAAATTCTTCAACTTGCTTCTTTGACATGACTGCTCTGTCCGCACAGACTAGTATTCGCATCTCCTGGTCATAACTAATCGCAAGGAGAACAATTCCTGAAATTTTTTAAAAAATAAAAAAATCTACTATATAAAACCAACTTTCTTCGACGGTTCTTATGTAAAATAAATAACAAAATAGTACCCGCGTCTCCCTGGAAACCTCCATTAATTGCCTCAACCCGCGCCAATTTGACATGAGATTTCCTTGTTATAAAATAATCCTTCACACTCGTGGTATTCGACATACCTGCAAAATTTATAAATATCACAGATATGTCGTAATTAGCTGACTTGGTTAAAAGTTATCTATATAACTCAATTAAACAACCATAACTTACTTATGGGAATTATTTTATTTTTTGACAGCAGCTTTGTCACCCCGTTAAAATGCGCCCCCACCATGGTGGTCAAGTACTGCGCCACCACCGGAATCACAGTCCTTTTCGTTTTCTGCAGCACCGCGTCAACCGTATACAGACGGTCCACGGGCCTCTCGGTCGTTTTGGTAGTTAAGGGTAAGTCAAACACCACACCAGTCATGTGATTAGCCAAAACTTTTCTGTTGTTCATAAATCGGGCTGGAAGCACACTCATAAACGGGATGGATTCCAAATCCCGGTGACTTTGGTTCTTCATCGTCCTGGTCACTGCGGCAGACACGGCGGAAAGCAGAACCCCAGTAAAGCTGACCCCCGCAGCATTCTTGATATCCTTAATGAGCTGCAAGGGAATGGGGGAAGACCTGGCCAGCACTTGGTACCATTCCTTCTCCTTGTCAGGGATTTTGAAGGGGCTCTCCCGGAAGGTATTGGACAGGTAGTAAGACAGTTCCCAAACGACACAAAACGGAAAAGTTAGGAAATAACGCACTTTTTCCGCCCAGGACCATTTCGGCAGACGAACCAAATTTCGCATATTGTCCGTTTGATCCTCTCCCTCAAATACTCCTTCCACCAAGGACTTGACCACTCCCATTCCGTCAGAAAGGCAATGATGAAGCTTGAAGTAAAGTAGCATATGGTGTGTGTTGGGATCCTCCGGATTTTTGTAATTCTCAATCAAGTACATTTCCCACGGGCTTTTCCCCGCGGGAATGCGGCTGTTTAGCAGGGTTTCCCCTAATTGGGTGACTTCCTGTTCTGTCATGGGGGTTTCCACATTTCCTACTTGGTACACGTGATTCTTCACGGAAAACTCGTTCCCGGTGGATTTCCAAAAGGTGAACCCCAACCATCTAACTGGGTACTGTTGGAACTGATGGTAGCCAAATTTGACCTTGATTTCGGTTGGAGCTTCTATCCAAGCTTTTGTTACCCGTCCCTCTACTTCTGCTAGAGTAATGCTTCCTTTTCCTGCCAGTGCCACAAGAAGGTTGGACCGAGGGGGTGTTACGGCAAAGTAGTCCACCGCAAATAAAGCACTTTGACCGTTCAGCATTGCTCCCAGGGAAGGGTTAAACAGCTTTGCGAGTACTTTTACTAACTGGCGAAATAAATATACGGGACAACTTATCACAAAAAAGGCAATTAGAAGAATGCAGTAACCTGTTCCTAACAGTAGCCTTGCCATTTCTCCAATTTTAGAATCCTTTTTCATTTTTGCGGTTTCGAATATTTAGTAATTGAAGAATAGCTGGAGAAATGTGATCGCTAGAAAACACCAAGAGCCAATGGATCATAAAGAGGTTGATGCGCTGAGATATATCAAAATCCCACGAAAACTAAAAAAATACGCAATTCCCGAGTTTATAGGTGGATGTAATAAAGCAAATATACATGTCCGTCGGTTTTCATGAGAACGTACCCATTCACACCCGGGTTTTAAAAGGTTGAGTAAAAATTGAATTACGATGAATAAATACGAGATCATAGGAATTGTGGGGTTTAACCCTGCATGCAAAGTTAACAACCTCGCGAAACCATGACATTTTTCACACGCGGGTAGTTTAGCTCAAATACGTGGTTTCAGCCGCAATAAATAATTTTAATGTAGACAATTAGTCTACTATAGTTTCTACGAAGAGGTGTCCTAACTACTACCTTTGTAAGCCGATCCGTATGCAACCTTGTGTAAGGATTAATATATGGCAAAGATAAGATGTAATAGATATACAGTATATAATAAAGATATTTATTTTAGCTGATTTTATTGATACTAATAAACGATGAGAAAACTTGATTGAAAATGTGTTTCCTAATAATGGTCATAGTAGCCGTATTAGTATGCGGTAAATATTTATGCTTAACGTCTAAGAAATATATACATATATTTGAAAGTTTTACCCTTTTCTGTCGTATGCTGCACGTTTATGAACACTGGCCATCCTGAAAACGAAAAAAAACAAAGAATTCTTGCATTCCACAATTTTATATAATTATGACAGGGAGTTATATATGACCAGTATATTATATACGTGCTAAGGCA
>JAHZNE010000781.1:0-37064 GCA_027744055.1 Callyntrura sp. NNG-2020
TTAAAGACATACTTTCCTTCCCTAAAAACCTCGTTTTAACGTTCGTTAAACGTTGTAAAAACATAATCAGATTATGGGGCGCATTGTAACATTTTTTTGGGCTAATAAACTATTATGGCCCTATCCCGCTCGCACTTGCGCCCCTGTACCTCTCTAGTATAGATATCTATATATAATACATAACTACCCAATCTCCTTGCTGGCTGGCTTGCCACTCTCGCTTGATTCTCTGGCAATACGCGCTTTTATAAACCCCCCGACTGAAACACAGTATCCAATTTATTGCGTGTCTACGTTACTATTTCGTTAAGCATTTATAAGTGTACATAATACGGTTCCTCCTTACATTTTCCGCCGTATGGCCTTTGTCCAAAAGGGAAGAAAGAAAAGTTTCTCTTTTTTTATTACTCTTTATTTCCTCTTATCTTGTTTCCGAGAAAACCGGGAACAGTCCTAAAATTTTATGAATGAGTTGTAAAATAACGACGCTTTCAGGGACTGTGTGTATGTGTGTGTACGTTTTCCCTATCTACATCTGCATGCTCTTCTAATGAAATATTTACGCAGTTTAGACAAGCTCATCTTCTCAATACTTTTTACAGCCCTGCCAACATAATCATCATCATCATCATCATCAGCATCCTCATCCTTACCACAAAATTTCTATTATTTTCCGGCAGCGCACGCAAACTAACAAACACAACGCAATAATAGTAATAATAACAATAATAACAGCAACAATCCACACCCAACACAACCAACATTTCATTACTTGACAGTATTGCTTTTTCCCCCCGACCAAAAAGCCCCACAAAAACCACAATTTTCCCGTGGTATTCTTCCTCTCTTGTCGAGCTTTTAAATCCAAGCAGATATTATCTTTATAAAAAAAATGTACATGTTTATTGAATGAAACTATGTAAAATCGTAGGCATTTTTTCTCTCTCTTTTGATTTCTCTCTCTCCCTCTCTCTCTCGCTCTTTTACTCCACTTATATTATTATTATTGTACAACCGGGCCACTATAAGATGCTGTTAAACAATGTCAACAAGCTCCATCTTCTCTCTTTCACTTCACCGCCAACATCTAATCTTTCTTTTTTCTTTCCTTCTTCAGACTGACTGACGACGACATAGGTAGAGAGGGAGATAGAGAAAGAGAGAAAGTCGGTATAAGAATGTACATATCGAGGAGGCTTGCATGTATGTAGAGAAAGCAAAAAAAAAGAATGAAATGAAGTGCTTTCTTCTTCATCTTCTCCTTTGAATTTCATGGCCTATTATGCCTTTTTATTTGCTTTCCATTTCTATACTGGATCTAGCATGTGTGTGTGTGTGTACGTTTGTGGATGGCAGTGGTGGTGTCTCGTAATTGAGTGTGCTTTACTTGAAAGTTGTCAAAGTTTTTCCACGTCATTTCAGTTGAATTGCGTGTGTATCACATTCCCACCGCTGCCACTGCTCCTCTAGTACACAACGGCTACTGTTGATGTTATTACAGGGCTGCTATTACACTATGCTGCCACTGATGCTACTTCCATTTGCAGATAGCTTTATTGCTCATTTGTGGAATGAATCGTTGATGTTGCTCAAGTTGTTGTTGTAGTGGTAGTAGTAGTCGTAGTAGTAGTAGTAGCTGTAGTAGTGAAAGCTCACCCGTCTAAAATACCAAGTGTAGTCAGTTAACCTATTCTCTCTCTCTCTTTTATATCCCTTCTGCTCCTCTGCTTCTTCTCTCCACGGCTCATTTCCACTTGACAAGAAAGGAACTCACAAGGAGAAAGCGCCATAGAGAGAAAGCGAGAGAGAGAGAGAGGGAAAGGCAGGGAGTGAAAGAAACAAATTGTACAAAAAGAAACAAATGAAAAAAACAGGTTATTTCTCTCCCAGTGTAGGGCTCTTTAGTGCCGGGTCCTGGTATGTAGAGAGGCATTGATGATGCGGCGGCTGCTGCAAAAATGGCAATTCTCATTCACATTATCTTTACAAGCGAAAACAACAGACGCAAACACGTACATCTCTCTAGTATTACCCCCACCTCGTGTCTCTTTTCTCTCTCTCTCTCTGAGCAGAGCAGTCAAACTGGGGAAAATGGGAGGCGAGAGTGGGTGAAATCCCCCAAAAATAATGAAATTTGACACAGTGACATCCCTTCTTTTCATTCCAATTTCAAAACCAGCTATCATCACCATTGTCACCGCCACTCTGTTGTTTATTGTACTTTTTTGTGCAATTTATTGTAGGGGGAAACGTATTGTTTTCCAAATATTAACGGGTTTGTCCTCCTGCTTTGTGTATTATGCATGGGTCTGTTTTCCCTTGAATGGCTTCCTGTTTGCACGTTGTATTATGCTGCAAACAGCAGCAGCTACCCTTTCTATTAAATTTATTGCTTTCCCTTTCCTTCTCCTACACATACATACTTTCCCTTCAATGAAAGCCTTTTTTCTTCACCACTGCATTCTCTCTCTCTCTCTGCTATGGGGGTATACATTTAATCATTGTTCATGTAACCTTACTGTGGTCCGGGGCACGGCTAATTCTCTTTTTATTCGTACTAATCAAAATAGCCTCGTGTTATGTGCTGCAAGAGAGAGAGAGAGAGAGCAAAGCTGTTTTGTGTGCCCAGCTGGGACAATAGATGCAACCTTGCTTTCACCATCCAAAATGCATTATTACACGGTCCAGGAAATTAAAGCAGGGGTAATTGATATACAAACAGAGCGAGAGAAGAGGAGTGGCGTAATAATCTGCACTTTCAACCACTGCGCTACCACCACCACCACTAGGTTCGTTAAGAAGCCGTGTAGAAGAGAGCCTCTAGTTATTCCCAAACAAAGGGCACTTTCCCGGCTAGTTAAATTTAGTGTACTCTCCTCTTCTCCAGGTCGAGACGACTGCTTCTCCAGAGAATTTTGTTTAATTGGAGATAGAGGAATAATAAAAATAAAACAAGTAAATATGATTATTGCTCAGATACTCCCGCTCCAGCCCATTTCCTTCGGCTATAAAAGAGTACACCATGGTCTAATATGTCCGGTGTATGGGTGTTGTTCCTTGGTAAAACGAGCGCACACTTTCTTTTTTATTGAGTAAAACTGCAAGGAGGTAATGGCTTTAAAACGGGCATTTTCCGGGGTGAAAGTTCTACTTACTTGAATTTTCCCCGGTTTTTGGGGGATTGAAGGGGTATTTGACAGAGGGGCTATTTTTGCCGGGAAAGGTGAGATGTGCCAAAAAAGAGAAATAGTGCCGAGGGTTTATTGAATTGTGGGGCAAAGGGAGCGTTTGTTGGAGGCTGTATAATAATAAATGCGTAATAATGTAATATGACACAAGACACAATGGAAAAAGTAATAAAATCTGGCTATAATTTCCGATTGTGCAATATGGAAGACTGGGTGGTAATATGAAGTAAGGAAAATGTTGAGAGAGAAAGAGAGAGAAAGGAACTACTAACTAAGAAAAGTTTACTTGGGGTGGTGTGGTGTAATAGTATAAGTGGTAGTAGTAATAGAAGTATTAGCTAGAAGTAACAGTGGTGGTGTAGATCCAATAAATTGCTCTCTTGGTGGCACTTTCTCCTTCAGAATACTTTTCACATCAATACTAATGACGAACAGGGAGGAAAGCCGATTTTTGCATTTTTTTGGCAATGAAAATTTTACACAGACAGAGAGAGAGAGGAGCATTAAGTATGCGTGCACTACGTACAACAAGCATAGACGAAAATAATGGAGGGCGAAAAAATGAAAATGATGGAGCGAGCTTTTTCCTGTGGCGATACAAGCAGGGAAAGGAGAATCCATATTTTTGGAAGAGTTCTGCGGAAAATTAGTTTTGCCTGTCGGTCCCCCCATACTGCCACATGTAAAGGATCACTTTCCGGGAGAGAAAAAGTATACCGGGTACTTGCCACAATTACAGGCACTTTCCCCGGAGAAAGTGGCTTTTTGAAGGACTCCCCAATTTTTTTGTTAGATAACTGGTGCTAATCTCCGTTATGGTGGGTCGGTAACGCCACTTTGTTACACCTTGACGTCTTTATCTCTTTTTTCAATGGTATTATGAGGTTAACATGAGAGACCAGCGAAAGGAAAATAAACAGCTTATGCACAGCTACTTACACGTACATGTACCATTAGCTATTTTTCTTCGTGTAACATTACTTGATTTATTATAACTGCAAGCGGGTACCTAAACCGAAATTTTTGAGGGAGAAAAAAATATGAGACGATTACAAATCTTCGTGTAGAATCTCTCCCTTACTCACTCTCCATATCTCACTCGGTCATACAGGCAGCTCGTAATTTATTTAATTATGTAGCCCTGCCTAGCAACTGCATACCTATGGCCTTCGTCCTCCTGTCTGATTGAACCGGACGTCGTTCTACGAGCGCTTTCTCTTTCAAGGTTGGCACTAACTACATTCCTGAATCAATTCACCCGGGAGGAGGGTAGACCTCTGACTTTTTTGTTTTACGCCAACGCTTTCCCTGTCCTCAAGATCTTTAAAGTTCCATTCTTTTCCCAGGCAGAAAACACCCGGGAGGAGGGTAGACCTCTGACTTTTTTGTTTTACGCCAACGCTTTCCCTGTCCTCAAGATCTTTAAAGTTCCATTCTTTTTCCAGGCAGAAAAATTTTATTCTCAAAATTGCTAAATGTTTAAGAAGGGCTGAAGTGCACTTTCCTGCAATCATTGGTAGTAGGGCGTCGGTGGGGATTCTGGGACGACGTGGAGAAAGCAAAAGAAAATAGGGTGTTTGCGAGCATTGGAAAGCGCTACCCGCTTATCTTTGTAATAAATAGCTTTATTTTAAAAAAAGTTTTTCTCTCTTCCATCCACCCTGGACATCAACATCATTAGGCGAAACAAGACTGTGTGCTCAGTTGCTGGTGAAAGTTGTTTGCATGCATACCTTCACACCACGAAATCAGCAGCGTTATCATCATCCTCATCGTCCTCATCTCCGTCTGGTTTTTGAAGCGGGAATCTGGTTAGAAAATGCATTTGTGTTTGTATGTGTGTCTCTGTGTGTGTTCATTAAACGGAATAGGAAAACATCCGTTTCCGACGAGGATGACGACTGTGAGAGAACACTGAGGCTGGCTTTTGGCAATACCGCTTCAAGTTTAATGAACATTAAACATTTTCTCTGGTTTCAGTTACAAGAACCGACGTCATATTATACGTGTGAGTGCCGTATACGCAAAATGAAGTATGTGAGTACCTATACTCATTTCTCTCTCTCTCTCTCTCTCTCTCTCTCTCTCTCTGAAAACCCAGTAGTACTTTCCCTGGGCTATTTATAAAATCGCTTGAATAGCAAAAGCGACCCGGCTTCCTTTCTCCTTTTCATCGAGAAACTGCCGCGGTAATGGTGGCGGTAAAGGCGGCTGGAAAATGTTTCCACCAGATAATAATACATTTCCATTTGTGTATTTGTTATTGCTCACCACCTACCTACATCATTGTTAAGGAGCGGATGAGGGAAGGAAAGGAAGAGAGGAGGGAGAGAGAGAGAGAAAGAGCGCGCGCGGTCTTTAGAGTGGAATGCCGTAACAAATTCGTAATAAAATGGAAATGTGGTATGAATACTTATAAACATTGAGAAAAGCGAGCGAGAGAGAGAGAGAGAGAGAGAGAGATTTTCGAACGCACCAGCGACAAACCTCCGCACATCCGTCCTTTTTAAATGGTTGTTGCTGTCACGACAACGACGGCTACGATACAAAATTTCGGATTAAAAAGAGAGAGAGCCCATCATCAACTCTCTCTCTCTCTCTCTGTCTGGTAAGTAAACAATAAAAGAAAGAAGAGGGGGAAGAGATAGTGAGGGAAATTTTAGGCGCCACACAAAAGGAGAAAAAGAGAGAAAATCGCTGAATAGAAACAAACAGTCACGTTATCAGTTCTGCTCCAGTAAACCCACCGTATAAAACTAAAAACCGGAGCCTGCCGCGACGTCGACGGAGATTTTCTACTAGTACTACTATTTAAATTACTGGGTCGTGTGTTAGTGATGGTAGGTACCCCACATCTGTATCGGTTGTCACCCTACTCCCACCACCACTCGACGGGATACAAACTATCCAGTGAAAGAACAACCACTTTCACAGCAAGAGAGAGGGAGAGAGAGAGAGAAAGAGAGAGAAAAGCAGGAAATAAGAATATTATCCTTTCGCATTATCCCAAATAATGATAACAATTATAACTGGAAACTTGAACAATTTCGTGCTATTAGAGAGAGAGAGAGAGAGAGAGAGAGAGTAAAGTACCGTGTGGCGGCAACAAATAACCGTCAACCGTCAAGTAGTTTACATACGCCGGCAAACAAGCTAATTACATGAGCCAATCCAAAATCCTTTTTATGGTAAACAGATGGGTAATACTTTTACTGGAGAGCAAGAGGAGAAAGGAGTAATGGGTACGTACCTACCTGGGCCAAGTGCCTAAACAGGATTTGACGTAATGAAAGAAGCGTGTGTTTGTGTGTGTGTGTGTGTGTGAGTGCGGTAGTGATGAAGTTGGACGCTAACGAGGCTTGACCAAAATTTTCAATTTCTCCTCTGCCCACACTCATTTCTGGGGCGACGTTGGTTGAAAATGCTTATTGTTGTCGGTAACAGGGTTCATAGTTGGTGTTCAAGTATGCTAGGAGGACAAGACAGGTTGTTTCTTTCTTTTGTTTTTCAAGAGGACTTGTGAAGCGAAGAAATTTTGTGTGGTAGCACATGCATGTCTGTGTGTGTGTGTGTGTGTTGCTTTCTCCTTTCTCGCTTTCTTTGTATGTGCCACAGGGCTACACATTATTAATATACACGTACTTACCACCCGTTTGCACAATATGCCTGGTTATCTAGACAGCAGACCTCAAAATAAGTGCGAGTTAGGGAGGTAGGGAGTATAGAGACAATGTAGAGACGGGAGATGTATAAGTGGATGTCTTTGTAGGCGGTGGGTACAAAGGGGAAAGCAGGACAGCGCATTTTTTTCTGGGCTGATGATGATATAAGAATTTTTGCTCGGTTACATACCTATCGGCACACAGGCGGTGTAGTGACAGTTTTCTCGACGCTCTTTCTCCTTGTTATTATTATACTTTCTCTTGCGTGCCTTTTACGGAAAGGTTTAGCCAAGGAAAAATTTACATTCTAGGGATGGAGCGTGGCGTGCCGTGTCGTGCACTCTAACTTTTTACTCGAACCCATTTATATACAGACCACAGAAGCCAACAAGAAAATTATATTGTCGTTTTACTCTTGATGATACAATATAAGCGTTACGAGCGTGGAGAGAAAGAAAAGAGAGATAGCTTGAGCGTGGGGCATGCATCTCCTTATTATATGCACGGACTTATCTTTATAGAGAAATAAGGGCCACCTACTAGTACAAATGTACGAAATTGCAAAATCAGCGGGCCCTTACTGCAAAAGCGTTTTCAGGGATTGGGGAAAGCTGAAACAAAGCTATGGTGCAGAATAGCTACGAACTATATTTAATGCAATGTTTCTACAACGTTTGACACATTCTCTATTTAAGCATAATTTTTAGCAGAGAGGGAAGGTGGAGGTAACGTCTGCAGAGTACTAGGTACGACCAGCTTTGCAGTCCAAATGTTTTTGAAGCAATTAAAAACGCATTTTAAATTTAGTTCCTTTTAAAATTATTTTTGACCCCCGAAATCCCGCGCTTGGTGAAGAGGTACAGTTAGAACAAACTACAAAAATGTGAAAGGCCTAACGATTTTTTTTTCGTTTTTGCTTTTCTAACACTTCGCCTTTCAGGCCAAACATTGCCAAAATCTGAAACATTTTTTGCTAAACATTGATATTTTACCTGTGTTGTATTCGTCCCCACTTGTTTTTTCATCAAGAGCATTTAACCCAATTTTTGCAATTCGGTTCTGTTGCACTCCCGGCTTAAAATGGTTTCATGTATATACCCCCAGATACAAGGATGATTATACTGACAACCGCCACAGAAAGGAAACGATAAGGGGAAGAAAACGCTCACCCAGTGGTGGTGGTGGTGGCTCGGCATAGATATAGCAGCAGGAAAGAAAGTGTCAGGCAATATTTTCTTAAAAACTCTTCCTTGTACTCCACCGCTTGTTCTTGTACAACTTTTGCTGCTGCCGCTGCTGCTGCTACCACGCTTCTACATGCAAGCACTACTTCTCTCCTTCTACAATTTCTCCACTGATGCTTTCTCCCCCTCTTTTATTATTGCTTTCGGTTTTTGTTGTGTTGTCAGTTGCCACGGGTGTCATCCAACTATTGCGCTATTAACCGTGCAATATGTTGTACTCCGCATATAAGAAGGATAAGCCGAGCACCCCAATAAACTCAAGACAACCTAGAAAAACGGAGAGAAAGAGGGTTTCTAGATACAGAGAAGCTTATTTCACCATATTTTTTTCTCTATCTCTTTCCCGACTTTCCCGTTTCCTCTATAGACAAATAGGCTTTGTCTCTTACAGGGACTCTTCCCCCGCTTCTCCCCAGCCCACCACAACGGTACATTGTCATGCATAAAGTGGAGTGGTTTGGGATGGAAGCGGTAGTCAAGTTGGTGGAACGAGCTGAAAATGTTAACAAGCAGGAATTATTCTGGGGATGACGACAACAAGTTTGAAGAAAATGATGATAATGATGATGATGATAACGACAATGACGATAGGATAAGCATGCCAATAATTTATCATATTTTTTTGGAGATTGGGGCAACGTCGCGTGAAATATATACATATATACAGACTTTAAGAAGCTTTGGGGAAAGCGGAGAAAGTGGGTATAGGCACACTCATTGGGAGAGAAAGGAGCGATTTATCTAATAAAGGCTGTGGTGAAAGTGGAATTGATAGAGAAGCGGAGAACGAACCAGAGGAAGATGATAATGAGGATGAAGATGAAAATATTGGGCGCTGTATGAATTTTATTATTTTATTTGCCGACAAAGGAGACCCTGCAAAAGCGAAAAAACGCGGAGAAAATTTTTAGGTTGCGGGATGATGATGGGTGGCTTAAAAAAGGAGGATAGAGCTCTTGTGTGGAAGGGAACGAAGATGATGACGATGATAATGATGATGACAATGACGGTGGACGGAATAGCGGATTGGATTTTGGGAAGACATTTATGCAACCGCAAAATTCCAGCCGAGCGGAGAAATTAGTGGAATAACACATATGCTTTCTTCATTACCTACAGCCCCTGAACACCCTTTTTTACTCGAGAGAAACTCGTTTTGTTTATACACACACGCGTGCTTACATACGCTCCTTTGCTGTTAATGGTAACAAGCACAAATCCAATTTGCGGTTCGACGAGGGCGGCAAATAGTGTGGTGGATTTTAAAATGGGAAAAAGGCACCCGGAAAATGGGATTAGGGTGTATGCATGTATGTAAGTATGTATGTGTCCGTCTGTCTGTCTGTATTTTCCTGGGCTGGGGAACACGCAGAGAAAGCGACTCCCATATGGGGCATCCTTTCAGACTGCTTATAAATAACGGATTGTAATCACCTTCCAGGTTATAGCAACGTTCCCTGTATTTTGTGTTCTCTTTTGCGTAAAACGGCACAGGGTAGAAAGTGAACGGTGCTCCTGCTCGGATTTTAAGTGGATGCAAACACTCACCTAGTTACATACCCCTTCATTTTCCCACAATTTCCTTTTTGGAGCCAGGAACCCGTGAATATTGTCGACAGAGAAGAAAAGAGAAAAAAGCCAGGGAGAACCTATAGCCACCATTCTCTTCTGCCGGAGAAAGCAAAAGTGATATTAGGGATATAGTCAAGAGGAGGAGGAGGAGGACGGCGATGTAGCCGTTATTTTCTACTTTTGTAAAGCAGTGCCTTACCTCCTTTTCAATTTCTCTGCCTACACAACTTCAGGAGTCCTGGCGTTTAATAACGATGACGATGAAGGTGACACCTTCTTGGCAATGGCATTCATCACCGTATAACCCATTCATTTCCATTCAGTCGTAATCATTTCAGGTTCACCGCCCGTATCCCAACCAACACGTTCATTCATCATCACATTCTGTCATCATCACTCACAAAAAAGGGATGTCGATCCTGGGGCTCATCATCACCATTTCCATTCAATATGAACGTCGTGGCGACGAGAACTCACGGCATCCTGTCAAAGGGACAGGCACTCACACTCGGGCACACATACACATACACACGCAAACAGCTACTTTCTCTTTTTTCTCTCGTTTTTCTCACTTTCAATTTCTCTCTCCGCTTTCACTTCCATTAACTGCTTCAAAGCGTCAAGAGTACAACACAAAAAAGTCTTTGTACACCCCTGCCCGAACGAGTCAATTCAATTTAATAATAAAAGTACATTTTCATAAATGGTGGGTCCTATAATACACAGCCAAAGTTCAAAAGCATAACAAATAATGAAAATAATATCACGCTGTTCACTTTCACTCTGCTACGTTTGCGGTGAAAGTGTGAAAATCTCCGGTTTTCTAGGCCCAAATGTCGTAGGTATTCATTCAATGTGGGCTTTCTCTCTCTCTCGCCCTGGTACACTTTCATTTTATTTTCTCTATCACTACCGCGGCCACTTTCCCCAGGAGCTAACCATAACATTGTAACACCATTTCCCTACTTTTTTCTCTCGCTGGATACTTGATTCCAAGTTGGAGTTATCATCCCACGCAAAGTGTGCCTAATTTTTAGCTACTAGTCTGTAAAGCCGGCCAAAAAGGGGAGGGCTTTAGAATCTTTTCTCCTAAATGCACCCAACAAGTAGTAGACCTTTTTAATCAGGTTCGTTATCCCTTTGATAATAATGACAAAGAGGCTGGGAATGATGAGGATGACGATGAGAAGGATGCTTGCTACTTGTGAAGTAGTTTTTTTTGTTGAATACCCCCTTTTCCTCTGTTTAATTGTCTCTCCTCAAGTTTCCAGTATTGAAGAAACGTCCTTTTGGTTGCTCTCCTCTTACTGTTCTTGTGCCGGTTTAAGTGTAGCAAAGTTCTTGCCCAGATTTTGAGTCTTGGGGTGAAAGTCCCACAAACAACACACACACACACACACAAAGTAATTAAATCTGCCCTTTTAGTAAAAAATTTCGGAGAACAACACGAACAACTTGTGCATGAGTGTTATTTTCCTTCAGTTTTTTATAATACTAAATTGAAGAGGGAAACTATTTTGCTTTCACTCTCTTTTTGTAAAGCGCTACTTGATACTACAGAGAAGACTCAAAGAAATACCGCAGCTTTGAAAGCTTAGCCTTTTTGTAAAGGGAAAATCACTTGATAAAAGAAAAGTTTTTTTCTCTTCTTTTTAACATTTTTTTTGAAAACCCGGCTTTCACTCTGCTTTCTCTCTCTCTCTCCATCTCCCTTTTTATTAAGAATAAAATCGAAACAACCATACATGATCATGATTAGGAAACTTGGTATCCAGTGACAATTTTTTGTGAGGATCATAATAATCCGAAAAAAAATCAAAATGAAAGATAGCCGTAGTTTTCCCTTCTACACGCCTCTGACTTTCTTTCAATCATCGTTCATATTATGTACCCGATTTTTGTACCAACTTTTTTTTTCTCTCCTACCCGTCCGTGTATAAACAGGCATGAACCTACGCATCGGCATCGTCAACCTCGTCCTGTCTTGATAGTGCCAGCTCCTAATATTTCATACCCTTTTCTCTCCCCAGCATATTTTCCTCTTTCCATTCTTTCCCTTTCCTTTTCCCCATTTTCCTCTCCTCTTGTCCTTGTCAAAAGAAGAAGTGAAAAGCAAGAGGGAAAAAAGTATATCAGAGGAGAACGGTGACGACGATGAAGAAAGGGAATATAGCACATCTACTCCCGCTTTGAGGACGCTCACGTTAAACATTTTTTTGAATGTACGTACGTATGTAAGTTAGGGTAAGAGTGTAATACAAGAACAAGCTATTCAACACTGCAAGGACAGCGCACATTACTCGGCCACCTATATCTTTCTCTGTCCATATTTGTAATATGCAAG
Source organism: Callyntrura sp. NNG-2020 (assembly GCA_027744055.1). Lineage (NCBI taxonomy): Eukaryota > Metazoa > Arthropoda > Collembola > Entomobryomorpha > Paronellidae > Callyntrura > Callyntrura sp. NNG-2020. The sequence continues at coordinate 12,011 of JAHZNE010000781.1, forward strand.
AAGATGCAATGTCTGTTTGTATGCGTATGTCAGCCATGTTTTGATATCTCCCACTTTTTCCCTCATTTCAATTTAAGAGTGGTACATCATCATACCGACAAGAGGAGCTGAACAAGAACAGCGAACATATACATAGATCCCATTAAATTTACGCTTGTCCTGGGGAGAGGCACCGAGAGAGAGAGAGAGAGAGAGAGAGAGGAAGTCGGACTAAAAGAGAAAGTGAGATCGAAAGCGAAAAAAGTTTAGAGTTTTGTTCAAGTTGAAACGTAGTCGTTGTGGCAGTGGCGGTAACAACTAATTCACCGTCCTTGTTCAAAGTTGTGCATGTCTGTTGTGTATTCGCGAGTGCCTGCACAATATCGCAGGGAAATAAAGCCGAAAAGCCGGATATGATTTTTTTCTCCCGCTGCCTCTATCCTCCTCCTCAACCCCCCCCCTCCTTCTCTCTGAATTCTGCTGCTTCCACCAACTCGGTCGACACCGACGACGATGATAATGCTGCTCTGGTTTTTCCTCCTATGAAATGAAATACTTGTGCGGAATACTTGAAAGAGTTGCGGATCCGTCCTCACTGCTCCTGCTATGTTCAAGTAGGCATGTGTGTGAGTGTGTGTGTGTGTGTGTGTGTTTGTGCCTGTGTGGTGCCTTCCTGCAAAAAATTCAATCATGCTATTATTCAATAGAGGATAGGCTGAAAGAGAGGGAAAAATGAACAAAAGAATCAATTTGCCACTGCTTTCACTCCACTCTTAACTAAATATTAGAAGGACGTACAACCGCGTGGGGCTCTTCATAAGCAGTTGTCGTCGTCGTCGCCACCAACGTTGTCGTGTGTGTTGGCCTAGAATTTTTGTCGAGTCGTTAGTGAGTCCGGATACATGTGGGGATGTTGGTGGTAGCATTGTAACGACTTTCCCTACGACATGCTGTCCCTTGATGAGGATCAGAGGAAAGTAGGTAGGAGCGTGTAGGTAGCTTCTTTTATTTCGCTTCTGGAATGCATAATACCTTAAACCATTTTCTCATGCGGAGAAATGCTTAATAATTTAATCAGCAGTTTTTTGCTCATCCACACGTTCCCAGGCAGACATCATTTTCTCCCTTTTTTCTGGGTAGAGCGACACAACTGCAAAAAGGGACTAGCAGGGAAATAGAGTCATTCACCAGACCCATCAGCAGATCCACTGTTCAATTTGTGTGCGAAGGCAATGAAATATTTTTTTTCGTTTGTTCTTTCTCTCGTTTTGTCTTCCTCTGTCTTTTTTTCATTCTATTTATCCCTGTGTGCAACTATGTATGTCTGGTTGGGTGAAAGGAAAAGAGAAAAAGACAGACAGCAAAAGAAAGAGAGAGAGAGGGTGAAAGAATGGGGAAAGAGTGAGAGAAAAAATACGTAAAATGTAATATTTCACTGTTGACTGAGTGCATTGGCAAAGATGTAGAAGGTAACCATGTGTGTGTGTGTGTGTGTGTGTGTGGTTGTATTAGTTGTTCGAGTAATTTGGAGAACGGAAGGAAGACAGATAGGAAACCAGTAAAAAAAAGAATATCTACTGTGTGGGCATCCGTCCAAAAAATGGAAATGGTGATAAAAAAAGTAGTGACTGAATTTCCCTTTTTTCTCTGCATTTTTCTCTCTGTTCTGCTTTGTGTCTGAAAAGTTGTAATTTTTCTGGGGAAAGTTGCCACTTTTCTGGAACAGCAGCGATTGGCAAGTAACAAGTTTTTTTTTGAGGGTGTGTGGCATATATATGTATATGTATCGGTGTGGAGTTGCCCATTAAAAAGTAAGGTGAATGGGATTCCTGTTTCAACGAGAGCGAATCAGGGAGAATAAGGAAGAGAGAGAGAGAGAGAGAGAGAGATGCAAAGGGAAAGCTGCAGAAAGAGAAAAATGCGACTGTGTTGTCGTCAGCTAAATAACAACAAGAGAGAAAGCTAAAAATAGAAAGGAGAAAGAGAGAAATGAGAAAGTCGTTGTCGTAGAAATGGTACATGCCTACTTACTAAAAGTAAAAGGTCCCCACGTTATGTATAAACGTTTCGTTTATTATAATTTCATATAATTTATCAACAAAAAAGTTTTCATTTTCTTCGTACTTTCTCCACTTTCTCTGACTTTCCCCAATGCTACTAAATTTCTTTCTGCTGCCACCAGGACTACTACTAACATTCCTGTTACTAATATATTTACGACCAAATTGAGTAATGGCATTGGCAATAGGAGTCGCTCTACTTTATTCAACTTTTCCTCTGTAGCTACTCTAAAAACTGGAAACGATGGAGAAAAAACTTGAGTCGTTTTCGTTGTGTCGTTGTGCCACGACGACTGCTGCTCGCTGCATGTGCAGTTGTATCTCTTTTGTTTCCCTTGTTACGTATTGTGGTGTGCATCACAATACCCCACATTCGCTGTCATAGAGTATTTAGTCGAAAACCACTATTACACACAACGAAGACAAAAGTGTATAAATAGACGACATATAACAGGTATATAATTGCCCCAATTTTGGTGACATCAGGAGTATCCGATGTGGTGCTTTAGAGGTCCCCTATTTTTCCTACGCGATTGTATTGTGTTACCCCTTTACACAGTTAGCACAGAAAATTCGCGCAAGTGAATTGTCAAATCAATAAAGACGTTTATCCAGAATTCCGCCACCAACTGTAATCTCATTAGAGATTCCAAGAAGAATTAATTGTGCTCGGACTACTGCACGTGCAAGTGACCACAGTCCTCCATTATTTTGTATTTGAAGCTGCAGTCGTAACCGGAAGGGACGATTAGGGGATAATTCCATTCAAAATATATTAGATTTCATATCCTATAATTGCAAAGGGGGATTGAATATATTCCGCATCCCCCTCCACATTTCCCCGGATTTGCAGTTGAATTCCATCCTGCCAATTATCTTTTATTAAGGACAGTTTTCGCGGAGGTGAACAAGAAAAGAGATTTATCATATAATAGCAATACGACCAGTTTAATCTGGTCAGGATCCATCATTCCACCTCTGAATGAAAACCAATCAGTTCCTTTCATCCTTGACATATTGAAAGGACCTCTTCAAAAACGCAGCTACCTTTTGTTGCTCGTTTTTAATTCCGCGGGATTTCTAAAAGTTGCCGTTGCTTTCTCCCTGCTGCAAGATGGGATATCCTGATTTAATCTCACAATACCCCATATTCCCCACTAATAATCAGCAATCTCTCGCTCAACTCAACTCCAACCTATTTTATTACCTCAATGGTCCAAGTTACTTGTAATTGCAAAAAAATATATGGAAATAAATGAAAACCTACACAAAACGCTGTCACCCCAAACCTTCAATTCCCTCACATTACAAATATAAGCCCGCTTTAGCCCGGACATGGTACAAATTCCAAGCGAGTCTCATAAGAACGGACATGAGAGGTCATTTGCATCATAAAATGTAAAGTAATACGTATTTATAGCGATTCAACTGGTACGTGTTTGAAAAGGGGGAAAATGCTCCCAGCGCAAGTGTCCTCGCCACTCCGAGTATTTTTTGGGGGAAATCCTACAACTAACCCCGTGTTTATTTTTTTCCTACGTGGACTTCCCTTTCTGTTCCATTTCTCCCGTAAAAATTTGCCTGGTAGTGGGGCTGATGTCGCCGAGTCCCTCATAATACGGGAGTAATGTAATATTCATATGAGAACAGCGACACTGACCATGGAGAAAGGATGTTGTCCTAGATATAAAAGTTAGAGAGGTAAATAAAAGTAAGTAAAGTTTACTGTCATTTTGTTGGAGTCCTGCGTACATTCTGTATGGAAGGTAGGAATGTACATTTTTGGCAAAAAAAAGAAAAGTGGGAAATGGGGAAGAGAAAAAAGAGAAGGAAAAATAGCGTGGCAGCGGTATCAGTAGCAGGAGCAGCGGAGAGCTTACACTAGATTGCTCCTGGATTTCCGACGACATCAAAATGAATTCATTTTCTCTGTTGCTTCTCATTCTCTCCGGAGCAAACCAAGTAGAAAAGGAGGATACAATATTACAAAAAATCAGGCCACGTTAAAAAGAAGATGCAATAGGAGCAGCAGGATAAGTAGTAGTAGTAGTAGTAGTAGTAGTAGCACATGTGCATGCTTCATACCCACATATTGTCTCTCTCTCTCTTCTCTATTTTATTGCTAGATGATAAAGTGAAAGTCACTTTGTATTTTTCCCCGTGGCTCGCAAGCTCATAAAAAAGGAACATTTTTCTGCATACAATATGAGAGTACAGGGACGAAGGAATTTGTACCGGAGACGAACAAGAGGAGAAAGAAAGGAAGATACAGAGAGAGAGAGAGAAAAAAAAGAGAAAAATTTAAAGTAACAAAAAATCGAGCTTCTTTACTGTTCCACCTTCATATTTTTTTCTGATGAAAACGAAAAAATGGAAGAAGCGAGGAAGAAGTGGCAGGATAACAGCAGGAGATGAAGATGAAGAAGGCAGGAATGACGCGATAAATAGAAGAGAGAAAAAAATGCTTTTTACCTTGGTTCCAACGTACGACTACATACTTCCCGGTAAAGTTGTTCTCGTAAGAGAGTGAAAGAGAAAGTGGAGAGAAAGGGGCTGGCTTGTTTGTCGGGACCCGGTTGAAAATCGTCTTGATGGAGAAATAAAGTAAGTGCAAGATCACTTTAGCGTGCCAGTCGTTGTCGTCATATTACTTGGAGAGTCAGGAGAGAAAAAAGGGATTTGTCACCATTTTACCACGTCAAACGAAAAGTATTTCCTATTTATTTTTTAAAAGTGAGACCGAGAGAGAGAGAGAGAGCAAGGAGAAAATGAAGAGAAGGTGGAAGAATAAAAAAGGAAGAAGGAGAAAAAAGAAAGCCAACCATTTTACCTTTCACTTTTTCTCTTTTTTTCTCTCTCTTCTTTCCCTGTTGCCTGTCATATTGTCTTTGTGCCTACTCACCTCCATCAGGCGAACCGTCCACCCGACTAACTTAACTTACCTGGTGGTAAGATAAATATAGATAGTTATATATACAACGTAGTCTACCTTTTTGTATGCTCGAGTCTCTTGCTGTGAGCCGGGATCACGGTGTTATTACGGGAGCTCAACAGGAGTAGCACTACCGGTTTTACTACCAACACCACTGTCGCGTCTACTCCCATCACCTACTTACCTTCTCAGATATTTTATTTCGGATTCGAGATACAAATCTGGGCTCTCGATGCTATTGCTCAGCGACAAAATCTATATTGATACGTATGTACATACAGGTTCGCACAACCAAACGTAATGACTCTGTCTAACTTTCCCTGCTTCGGCGGTTCCAACCACAGCAAACACCGTTTTCGCTTGTGTGATTACCACTAGTAGCACTATTGCTGCTGCTACTTTCTCTCTTGTATTTTTCATTTTTCTAGGAACCACTGCACTCACAGGGAGAAGTTGGGAAATGTTGGAGGGGGGAAAATGCTCTCACCAACAAAGAATCTCGCATGGACAGAAACAAAAAAGAGAATTTGCGATGAAATTTCTCCCATTTTTTTCTTCGTGGTCGTTACGACTGTGCGCCAAAGTTAGATCCGGATGTGGCTGTGTGTCGCACCGCGTGTACATATCTTTGAAATGCATATGGATTATCCCGTAACTTTTTTCAGGTCACACAAAAAAGCAATCAGCATAAAAGTCGAAGAAAGGGAGGATGAGAACAGGGACAAAGGCGAAAGGGAAAATAATCTATGGTGAAGTGAAAATACCGAGTTGAGAGAGAGAGAGAAATAGAAAGGTACCTACAGTATTAAAGGCAAGAGGGGAGGAGAAAGCGCGCCCACACCATTATTTTCCAGAGGGAAAATGGTCACTGGTCTTCCTTTTTTGGATGACCTCCATAAGCACAATAAAGGAACGCGGAATACCGGAATTGCATTCCATTGTAGAAAGCAATCTCTGGACCTGCTTTTAAATATTTTCTTTCTCCTCTCTCACTCCTCGTAACTTTCACCGGGGTCTAGTGTCATATATACAAAACGTTATTTGTTGTGTATACGCAGAGAGAGCAAGAGAGAGAGAGCGAGAGAGAGAAAGTAGAAAGTGAGTACACGTGCTGTGCATGCATAAATATAATGTGACCTTAATAAATGGGGCCACTTATCATAATATCAAGAATAGTCCCAGTTTATTTCACACAGGGAGTCATACAAACATACAAAACGCTTTCTCCCTCCCTCTTTCTCTCTCTCTCGCTGCCTCCTTCCATAAATACATTTCCTGCTTATTTTCTGACATGTTTAGAAGCTCTTTTCTGTTTTGTTGATTTTTCCTCCTCAATTTTCCTCCAACAAAAATGGAGGCTGAAAGGGAGGAAAAGTGGGACAACCGTACGACATGGCCGCGGAGTGCACACAAAACGATGTAATAATAAGTCCTCCTTTAAAGACGCCGTGTACGTAGTATCTATCCCTGTTGCCTCGTCAAAAGGGCAACTTTCCTTGACTGCGACCACGATGAAGAGGACAATTCTATGGCAATGATGATGATGAGCAGGACAACCACGAAATGAATATAGACACACACGTACCTTAAATGCGCAGAGAACCTCTGCGAGAAAAAAGGTGCTGCTTCGTCTTCCCCCTCTATTATGCCCGGGTTTTCCAAAGAAAATCTTTTTATTTATTTTCCCGTGTATTCAAAACCGGGAGAAAGTGCCAAAGAAAGCGAGGACATTATCATTTTCTCTCAGTGAACATGTCTCTATTTTTGTTGCTGGTAGTTTCTATGGTTAGTTTCATATCATTTTGAAATTACTTTTTCATCTCGCTGTAATCGATTCGTGAAGTGTCCTCGTATATTGGGAAGGATCTCTCCAAGGAAGAAATTGAGAAACCGGCTCTGCATTCGAGGTAACGTCTCCCCTATTACTATTTTGTCAGCGAAATATCGCTTTTTTGAAGAGGACCAAACTCAGGCGTGATCATTTATGGGAAGGAAAAAAAGTGCGCTCTTCATTACTGACGTGCTTCCTACCATGTTGACACTCCATGGAACTTTTTTTTCCTCGGGTGCCATTTATCCTTCATGTCCGTCATTTATTTTGCGCTTTTCTTCCAACTTTAGGAGGAAAATGGGGGAAATGTAGATGCGCGACGTGGAGTCCACGGTGGAGAATGTACAGTTGCTTTTATGTAGTTTGCTTTCTCCTTTACGAACAAGGAGTAGAGATTTGGGGCCCATTTCGTTTAAAAAAATATGAAAATTTTTGAAAAATTTAAAGTTAATTTAAGACAACATATATTGTAAAAAGTTATTCAAAAACGAAACCCCAATCATTTCAAGAGTGTATGTCATAGAATTGATGCATGTTAATCGACTCCAGATAACTCGTAGTATTCTCCGTTAACACCTGCACAACTCGACTGGCACCTGAGGTCATTTCCTCGTAAGTCCTGCTCAAAGCTCAATTATTGACTATAATTTTATTGGAAAGAGAAGAAAAAATGTACACGAAATGTACCTCCTTTCCCCCTTCAGCCTTTCCCGTCTCGATTTTTGTGAAGATGAAAGTTGATATTATTTAAATTGAAGTTGAGTCTCCCACATACCCTCATTACCATCGTCCTTCTCCTCATCACTAGGACTGTCCTCATTATTATGTAAATGCCCTCCGTCTACACAACTCAGATTCAAAAAGGAAACTCCAAAACCAACTTTCAAATATTCCAAACGTAATGATTTTGTAAACTGCAATCCCCTCACTCCATCTCTCTCTCTCTCTCTCTCTCTCCTCTTCCCAACTAAAATTATGTGCCTAAAAAGCATAAAAAATTCCCGCATAATGCATTCAGTCCGTACAAAGCACTCCTTTGGACCCGTAACCACCACAACTACGAGGACGACTGACAAAGTAATAAAATCAGACAGGCATAATATATTACGGGCACAATGATGAGGACGATGATAGATCTGTCCTGTGTACTTTATAAAATATGGACGCTAAGGATGACAGCAGAGAGAGAGAGAGAGAGAGATATGTTGGTACACAAAAATAATATGTAAATCGAGTTATCTCTCTGCCTCCCTCCCTCCCCAAAAAACGCCAACGCACAGTATTTGCTACATGGAGTGCTCTTGAGTGGTTTACGCTTTCCCACAATTTATTGTGACTACAACCGTCACAGGATATTGTTAGTTAGTATTATTGTTACCATTTGTATGAAGCATTTTCTCCAAAGTAGAAAAAGCGGGAGGGGGGGGTTTGGTAGAAAAAATACGGTCTGCTTTCTCCTACTTTCTCCTACTAAAACCGCCTCCACGATTTTCCCGTTGAATAGCGCACCCGGTCGAAGGGAAAGGAAGAAGAGGAAAAAAAAGTCCGTTGAGGGGGTAATACTTACGATTATTATGACTGCTATCGTGCATGAATGGCCCCAGAGAAAAATAGGGATCCGACTTATTACTTGTTTGCCAAAAGGATATTTTTTAAACGAGGCGGCTAAGTAGTCGGGAGTGAAAGTGGTGGTGTTGTGTCGGTTTGGGAAGTCGTAGCAACATGCCAGTATGCCGGCGATAGTTTGGGCGTGGGTACATATTTTCTCTTTTTACGGCGTTGTTGCTGTTCCCGGAGCGGTGGGGAATGATGATGGTAATGAGGAGTGAAGTATATGGAGTCAATTTGATTCAATTCAGGAGAGCCTCCTTCCACCACCAGCAGTATGGAAGGTCACGCCGTTTTTTTTTCTTGCTTTCACTTTTTATGAGTTTTGTCGAGTCTAAGGTACTTTTCGTATCACTGAAGCTACTTTTTCAGAGAATTTATTTTAAAATCTTTATCTTTTGGAATTACATGTGCCACCTTCCCAAAAATTATGCTAGTTTAACGTGGTCTACTTTCTCCGGGTGGATTTTTTTTCTGTCGGTGGGGTCTTGCTGCTGCTCAGGCTTTCCAGGTTGTGTGTCTGTCTCAAAATATGAAATAATTTTAAGGGTGTGTGCTTATGTTGTTGCTGGCAGTCGTGTGATCTGAAGGAATCACCATAAATCGTGCATTTTTCTCCAAAATTTTGTTTCTTTTGCAGTTCTGCTTTTTTAACAGCGCCGAGAGATACCACACAGCTGCTTCCTCAGCAGTTTTCCATTTCTCCGGGTGTGACTGTCAGAGGAAGGAGGAAGAAGAAAAAAGAGAAAAAAATCCCAAACGTGTTCCCCTATTCCTGGGCGTGTGTGATTTTCCTGGATGTTTGTTGGGTTTAGTAATACTCTGGCCAGGGTTATTAGGACAAGAATGTCGGCAACGAACGTGACGATGACGAGAAGAAGGTCTACCATCGCCAAATTTAAGGGGGTATACCGTAAATTCTCAAATAGAGACCCCACTTATTATTAATTACTTACGACCTGCTACAAATCACCTACACATTTCTCTACTTTCTCCAGGGTAGAGCAAACTTCCACTTTTGTATCCCGGCTTTTCTTACAAGATATACGGTGGTTGTCTGTGTGGAAATGAGCTCACAGTGGGTGCGTGTCTGCCGAGGGAAGGATCAAATTTGCCAAAAAATATGAATACAAAGTTGTGTAATAACATAAAAGTAAAAGGTACCACATTACACGTTCTCAGAACGGCGGAATAAAAAAAATCTTTTTGTATCTCTCTTTCACTCTCGTCTCGTGTGTGTGTGTGCAATCCCATGAAACTTTTAATAATGCTATTACTTTGACTATTATTATTTTAAGAATATACGGTATACATAAAGTATGATAAAACTGCATATCAAATTTATTTCCTTCACTTTCCCCCCTATTCTCTCTACCGGTCGGGAGAAAATAGCAGGGAACGTAACCTTTCACCTTCTTTCTCCCGCAAGGTTATGACGGGAGGGGAAACAATTGTGCTTTTACTGTACTTCAAAGAAATATCAGCAGCACTAACATTTTTTTTAAATCTGGAATAAAATTTTTCCCCTTCCGAAAATTAACATACTCATTTTTCTGCTGTCGTTGTTGCCTTCTAGCACTGGTTTTCTCATTCGTGACGGTTTCATACGGCTTTTGGTAAACCTTCTCTCTCTCTGCCTCAGGTCATCTTTTGATGAAAAGACCAGAGAAAGTAGCAAATTATGTTTGTGTCTGGAGTAGGTAGCTTGTCCTCATAATTGTCCGTCGACTATCTGCATTATCTCATTTTCTACCATTTTTTCTCTTTTTGGCTACCCGCTTGAAACGGTCATTTTCCCCCGCCCTATTTACATTCCTGCGTGGCCCCACAACGGAAATAGTATTTACCGTCTTGTGATAAGCAGCTCTCCCAAAATGGCCTATTATCCCCTCATTTCCCCACTGTTTAGATTGCCTGGCTCCTTTCTCCCCGCGAAAGGACCAGCAAACGCTCTTTATCTCCCGGCCGTTGTTGTAACGGAAGACGTGACGATGGGAGATCAAAAAGACAAACTTGGGTATCATCATCATGAGCGTCTTTACCGCGCTTTTGTTGTTATTATTACGAGGGTTATCATCTATTATTAGGATCATCATCGTCCCTATCAACGCCCTCTTCTTTTCTCTTTCTCTCGCTTTTCTCCTTTTCTCCAGATATAATATCAGGTTAAGTCACAGGAAAAACAATTTAAGGCCGCCAAGGAATCTCTCGCGGTGTTTACACAACAAAGCCCCTTATCCCTCTCCTTGGAGAAAGTATACCCTCATTACTTTTCTCCTTTTCCACTTTCTCTCATCTTTTCCATATTTTCTCACTTTCTCTCTATCGCTCATCTTATTGCCCTACCCGAGCCTCGAGTTGAGTTTTCCCTCAATTAAAAAAGATTGCCCAGCTTTCTCCAAAAGTCTCCACCTTTCCCTCTTTTCATTATCCATTAACATCTTCCATAATCGCCTCATCCTGGTCACCACCACAGCACCACGTCATAATTACCCCCAAAAAACCTCCATCTCCATAATCATCCATCCATAAAAACGTCACCATCCGTTTCTTCCTCATTTCCCGCTTAAAACCCTATTTATACAATGCTCCCCCCACCACCCATCCCCCTCTTGCCCCATCCCGCTTAACCCCACTCCGGGGAACCTTGAAATTTTACAATTGCACTATTACGTCTCCTTCTCATTTCTCTGTAACTTTCCCACAAGGAGCTTTCTCGCCTGTAATCAACCCTTTTAAATTTTTTCTCTCGTTTATTTAGAATAATCAATAACTCCGTCTCATCCTCGTTATCATCACTATCATCATCATCATTATTGCTCCTTTGAATGCATAATACGGCCGCGTTAGTGGTTTTTGTGTTGCTTTCCCTGAACGAAGCATAACCACTTCACTTATGTATGTCCGGGTACACTTTTCCCTTTATTACGTACCGTTCCTTGCATGGTCACCACTTACCATTTTGATAGCAACAATTTGACGTGTCTGTGTATATGAATTCATCGATATTCATACATAAGCTGTTATTAGGTCTTCTACTTATCATTCTCTCTCTCTCTCTCTCTCTCTCCTCGCTTGTCATTATCATCGGATCAATACTCCCCGTTTTCTTGCGAGTATTGATCCTCTCTTGACAATAACGAGCCACTGAAATTGCTCCCACTAATGGTAATGTTGGCAATGTCGACAAAGATGCAATGATGAAGATGACCCAAAAAGACCGCCAAGTCTATTCCATTTTTGTAGTCTCCCTCGTATTTAATCTGGTACTTGCTAGAACCCTTTATGCGGTTTCCAAAGCCCCTCCCCCCAAAATTGCGTTTTAGACTGGAGTAGGTTGAAAGTTTATTTGGGCGTGTGACCCAGCTCATTATTTTTTTCGCCAGAGAAACAAGGCGCCACATGGGTAAAGTAAGCAGGGACTAATGTACCAATATTACGAGAGGAGACAACTTGATTGAGTGGCAACCACAAGGCCGCCGACACTGTCGTTATTTGTTGGTGGTGGTGAAAGGCAAAAGGAAATTTGCATTTTGCTTTAATATCCTGACAGAAAGGCAAAAAAGTGAGAAAGTTGTAGCGTCAGACAGGGTAATTCTTTAAGCAACTCAAATACCATTTTTTTAATAGAAATGGGCACAAACATGGGCTAGACACGCACGCGGCTTGGCACACGTCATTCCAGCAAGCCTAACACACACATAGACACACAGAGAGAGAGAGAGAGACTCGACGAAAATACACGTGAAACAAAACCAAGTGATTTTAAATTAAAGGAAATGGAAAAAGAACCAAAAAATGTATACACATTTGCGGTGTAAGTTGTAACAATGACAATACAAGAAATACCAAAAAATGGGTGTCGAGAGAGAGACGCAATATGTCACCATGTTATTTGACACCCTAACGAAACCGTACTTATTATTATTCTTGGTTTCCCTTCCACTTTCTCCTCCCTTGTCCCCTTTCCAAAGAAATATTTTATCTTAAACAAATTGTATTACCACGGAAACATGCTTTTCACTTTGTTCTTCCTTCCTGCCAGGCATCAATGCACACACACACACCATACAATTTTTATGCTTTCTCCTTTCTACCCCACCACTTTCCCCGAGTATCTATAGAAACATGTTTTCTTTATCCCGCAATTGTTTCCCTTTTCAGTTCCTGTCTTTAAAAAAAGGTCTTCCATTATTGGTCTTTCTTTCTCTTTCCCAGCGTCAGTGTCTCTTTTCTTTCCCCTTTTTCTCTTTTCCTCGCTTTCTCCTTTCTTTCTTCTCTTCTCCGAAAAAAAATGTCAAATTAGAAATGTCCCCCCGGCTCCTGCCACCATTTACAACGTTGACGTTCCCTCCTGCCTTTTTACAGCTCCACTTCTCATTACAACCCTAATACCTCCTGACTGTGACGAAAAAATGCCAATAATCTTGACTGGCTATTTTTCTATTTATTTCATTCCCCATTTTTCTTTCTCTCACACTTCTTTCTCTCTACACGCTGCCTGTATCATGCTGTCCTGTTGATCGATGCGCTTATTTAAATATTCAGTCGTTACGTCAATTACTGCCGTTTTTCTCTTTATGTCACGATACACTCCTTCTCCCACAAACACAGCCGTAGCAAAGCTCTTCCAAACAACAACACCACTACTACTACATACACATCCACAAATTTTTTCGTGTTTCTTCCGTTGCTCAACACTTTTCCCGTCCCTATAAATAGGTTACGTGTTCGCTTTCCCCCTGTCTTTTCACCCACACTTAACGCCAACACACTTGCGATGGTGATGGCCCTGGTGAGAAAGGGGTCTGGTCTGGCCTTCTTTTTCCTGTCGTGCCCATTTATTTTGGCAACACTTTTCCCTTCTCCCTTTCCCCCCTACAGGAACGCGACCATATAATGAGAACATGCACAAACACATACACATACAAGCTTTTTCTCTTTTAACATTTTGTAATGGACACGTTTAGCTAATAGCCCATTTTTTCATATCCCCTTACACTATTGTCCACTCTGTTTTCTCCTGCTTTCCCCTTAACACCCTGAAACTATTGAAGCAACACCACTGTTGTTGTCGTCGTCGTCGTCATCATCCTAATCATCATCATCATCATCATCATGACCATCACCGTCTCAAGAAATTGGAAAGAGACACGTCAGGCAAGGATAAAAGGGGGAAGGAGAGGAGGAGAAAGCGAAAAATAAGAATTGGCAGGAATAACACAGCAAACAAGACGTTTTAATGGTGTTTTTCTTCCTCTTTCTCTCTATCCATCTATCCTTATATACATTTATGTCGATCCCGCACTGTGTACCCGCTTACTCCGCATTTTTTTCTCTCGGGCTTCCCAAGGAAAAGTGTGTATCTATCTATATGTATCTTACTCTGCTATCTCCCCATTTATCTCTGCACACAAGGTCCTAACCCAAATATTACATTTTTTAAGCGTTTCCCTCTTCTCTTATTCTTCGGGATATCTTGAAGGTGTTACGTTTTTAAGACGGAGAAAGCTAGCGAGCGAGAGAGAGAGAGAGAGAGAAATGCCAAATCGCACAAAATGAACACATTTCGATATTGTGCCCGGAAACATATGTATTCCTCTGTAAAGAGCACACATACAAAACACATCGATTTAATATCGTCGTATATTATTATTATTGTTATTATTATTATTATCCTGAATGTCCTACAACCACTTACAACGACACAGCAGCAATGTTAGCTTTCTCCTTTTGTTAATACTACTTTCTTGTCGAAGCACCTTATTTTTCTACTTTATCATGTGTGTGTGTGTGTGTGTTTTTCTATGTATTTACATCACTTTTATATCCACTCAGCATGTCCCTCTTTCTCTCAACGAGTTTACAGGAAAAAAAACTGGACAATACAAGATATCTACAGGGGGAACACCATGTAAATGTATGTATATCTCTATATCAGACAAGGAATGCTCCTGCCTGCTAGAAGTATCCCATATTTTTTTCTCTTTTGGAGTTTCTCTTCTTCTTTAAGAAAAACTAGCGTAATCCAGTCTGCTTACCTTTTTCCTAGTCCCCCTCATTCTCTCACTATCTTCTGGATGGAGTAAGTAAGTGGCAGTTTGCCTTTCCCAGTCGCGTCTAAAGTGTTTCTGGTTAGAGGACCGAGGAAGAAAAAAAATTCTGGGTGGTTTCATAAACCACAGAGTATAGTGTCCTGTCGCTGTCTTTGGCTCGACGTTTTTTGTTTGGCAGTGTTTCTCCCTTGTGAGTGGTAAGTGTGTACAAAAGCGTTTTCATTTTGGGGAAAGTATAAATAATAACAATAATAAAAAAAGGAGTACAAGAGAGTTGACTCAGGGAAAAAGAGAGGAAAAATGGGAAAGGAGAGGGGGAGAAAGGGGGACCGGGGAAACATAACCCATCAAGTCATTTTAACTTATCCTTTTTTATTGACGTAGAACAAGGAAGATAGGAAAAATGTAAAAAAATGTGTGTGTGTTATCTGGAGAAAGCAAGAGAGAAAAAAACGGGAAATAAAGAGGTTTTTATAGGAATCGACATTGGGAGTGACTATCGAAAGTTAAAAACGAAAAGGAAGATAAAGAGAGAGAAAGAGGAGACAGGAAAGAATTGGTTAATGGTAACTTTCTCTTGCTTTCTTTCTTTCTTTCTCTCTCCCTCTCTCTTTCTCTCTTCTAGCTTCCTGTGCTGACGAGCCACTCTTACGTTTTGCTTTTTTTTACTTTCTCTCTCCCGTTTTTGCTCTCCCCTTCTCAATATTTGAAACTGAAGGTGTTGAATGTGCTGTTGTGGTGGTGGCAGCGACGGTGGTGATAGTGAGAGTACCTTTTAAAGAACAGCACGTTTGAGCAGCATCCCTGGTGGGATTAATAAGTCCTTCTCTGTCTCTCTCTCTTTCTCCCGTTTCACTTTCTCTCTCTCTCTCTCTTTCTTCGCCACTCCAAAATCTCAGCAGTGGAAGAATCAGAGAAGAAAGACGAAGAAAAAAGCCATCTTCTCGTCATAATAATATCCATTTTGTTCGTTTACTTACTTGTGACAGCTGCCGTTTCTTTCTCTTTCTCTCTCTCTCTCCATTTCCTTCTTTTACAAAATAATGCCAAATAAAAACACCCCGAAACAGAGAGGAAGAAAGCGGGAGAGAACGGGACCACTGTCGTTATTTCTCTTGCATGAAGATAATATAAAGTGGCGTGCCGTTTTCATTTTCCCACTCCTTTCATCTTTTCTTAGCAAAGCGAAAACTTCTCTCTCAGGGGATTTGTACTTACACATATGCACCCAACACCATGTTGGTGCACGCATGTACGCTTATATATCTACCTAGACATACGCGCTTTCAAATGCGCTTACACGTAAAAAGTAGTTAATTGGGGAGCCTCTCTAAAACAGAATGAGTTCTCTTGTATTTCCCTCTGGGCCCCACGTTCTTTCCGAGAGTAGCCGTTATACGGTGAAAGTAGCACCGATCTACATTTTATCATATTTTTTTCTTATTTGCCCGTCCCGTTCTAGAAAACAAGAAAGGAGCACTCCAACAAGAGAAAAAAACTGTTGTTTCGGTTTTCTGTGCAGAAACATTTTTTCTTTGTGGTAAACACGAATACTAACAAAGGTGGTACTGGTGAAGGTGTTGCTTGTGAGCGAGTTTTCTTCAAACAGTTTTTAAACACTGGTCATTCTATACCCTGGTGTGGTAGCAGGGCTCTCTTTCTCTCTCTCTCTCTCTGTGCATAGCAGAGAAATGATACGGATGACCACTCACTATAGCAGGCAATAAAACACCCGTTAAAAAGAAACAAAAGAGAAAAAACTACTTTTGACATCGTTTTCACACGGAACCCAAAATAAACTGTGGGAGAAAAAAAAGGAAACCCGTAAAGAACGAAAGCAACAAAAAAGGAGAAAAAGTTGTTGGCTACAAAAGACAAGTCTACTTTAAAAAACAAAGTGCAAAAAAAAGAATACTTTCTCCCTACCAACTTTTTTTTTCATTACTGCCCGTCATCACGGTCGCTCAACAGGTTTGTACAAAAAAAAATGAGAAAAAAATACAATTAAGTATGTTCCTTACTTATTTATACTGGCGCACCCTTTGTGCTATGCATGGGGGTATAGCTTTCTCCAGTATAACCGTATATTGTAACGGTAATAACATTTCCGACAGAAAAAAATGTTGGCACTGGCCCTTTTTTATTAGTTCTTGTCTGGTTTTCTAATTCAAGCAAGACGTTTTTCCATTTTTTTCAGTGGGGAACATTTTCCCTCAGATTTTCTCTATTTCCGCTGGTAATTTTGTGCTTATTGTCAGGAAGAACCCGGGATTTTTTTTTGTCAATGACAGGCAGTCTGCGTCAGAAGGAGGGAAGGTTGCTGGAAATATTTTTAATTGTAAATAGGGAATCCGTTAAAAATTATACAAGATAGGATGCAGCAGATTTTTCCGGGTTCTCTGTAACTTTCTCTCTCGTCATCTCTCTATCTCTTTCGCTTGGTTGATTCTTTACACGTACTATGGTATACGCAGTGGGTAAGGTGGTGTGACAGCAGTAGGGTCTTAAAATGATGATAGCTTTTCTCAAATATTCCATTTTCCTTTTTTACTGCATAAAGCGTGATCAACATATTCGTCAACAGTAAGTCAACCTGTCAGTCGTTTCTTCTTTCCTTCCTCGTTTGATTCCTCTGAAGCTGACAGTTGGCTAAGAAAACTGTCGGAGGAGAAGGATGGGAATAGTAGTAGTAGTCATTGTCGTCGTATAAAATAAGCATAACATTATTTTATTATTATGAGAATTGGAACATCGCTATTGCTTTCTCCCACTTTCCTTTGGTACTCGTCGTCACTCTGTCTTGATTTTGCCTAGGAAAATTTTACGCGGTTGTTATTTTCTTGCTGGGGCTTCAGTTGCCAGCGCGAAGAAGTGAATTCATAGGAAAAATGGGACAAGGGCTATTTAGAAAGTGGGAGAAAGATCAGATTTGATGCAGTCTCTCCCACGCCTTTCTCTGTTGAAAATTATAATGTGATTCGAGGAGGAGAAGAATACCATTTTCTATTTCGTTTCTTTCTCTTTCCTCTCGGCTGAACCTACTTACTCCAGTGGTGGAAAAGACAGAAGATGAGGTAAAATCCGCTTTCTCTCTTTCTCTTTCTTTCTCCCTGTTACCTTCACTGCATGTCAAGTGGAAGGACATAAATAATGAAATTAAGGAGCATTTCTTTCCCTCTCGTATTTGTTGTGTGTATGTTACTTTCAAGAAGAAAACGAATTACAAATGGCAGCGATACTGCTCCGGCTACTGTGAAGCGATTCTTGTTCCTTTCATTGTTTATCTCTTGTCTCTGTTTATTTAAGCATAATATCCAATGTGTTGAGTATTTAGGTAGAGAGATAGAGAAAGGGAGAAAGGGAAGTACACAAAAGGAAGCTTTATTTGAAGGAGACCAGTGCAGACAAGAGAAAGCTAGAGAACGAGAGAGAGAAAAAGAGAAAGTTGTTCGCTTTCTTTCCTTCTTTTGCCTAAGAAGCCGAGTCAAAGCCCCAATATCTACTCTGGTAAATACTAAATTCCATTCTTCATCAACTCATTTTCCTCGGCGGCTCCCTCCACCCAAGTTCATCACTTGGCCAACTTTGTGAGGACGAGAGAAATGGCAAAGATGGATTACTAAATGACGACTGCTGCTGTATGCTCTCTTTCTCTGGCTGGGCATGTATTCTCTCTTGTCAAAAACATTCTCTGGCTTTAGCACAGCCCTACTCTGTTTTATGTCTTTGTCGTTGGTGATAACACCTTTCCATTTTCCTCTTTTATTATTACATTTCCCCCAAACATTTTATCATGAGCATCCCTTTCACTCATCCTGTTTGTCTGTTCGTCTCTACACATTTCTCAAAATCTGCATTTTCTCTCCCTCGCTTCCCTTCCCTTCTCGTTAGAATTGACCGCGTGTCAGTACCGTACTTTTCAAGCCTGAGCAAACAAAGCAAGTAATTACTTTCCCAGTGGTCGCTTCATTCCCGGTTTTTGCTTGGGGCGTTCCCTCGAACACAGTTCTTATTTGTATCAATGAAAGCATATTTTGGGTATGCCTTTCCAAATTTTCTCTCGTCTACTGTTGTTTTTCCGTTTACAGTCCAATTTGTGTAGATCATTTTTTTGCGTAACAAAGGCAAATAACAACAGATGCTTGCCTGACGGGCTATTATAGAAACAGTTGTAGCCAAAAAAGTAGCCAAAGAGAAAAGAGAGAGAGAGAGAGAGAGAGAGAGAGCGCATAGAGACACGCCACACACCAAATAACACGGTATTTATACCCCTCAGTGAAATTTAGCCGACAGACTGATGGACGTGCCCTAGTGAAATGTTATTTGGTGTGTGTGTGTGTGTGGTGAAACATGCTTGCTGTAAAACTACCGAAAATTATCTGCCTCTGTCTGATATTCATTCAAGTGTCAACACAATTTACCAGAATGTGTACTCTTTTACAACTTTAAGGAGAAATAGGAGCAACCATAGTACAAACAAGCGGTATTGTAGTCTCTGCATGAAACGTACAGTATATTATAGAACATCTCGATAAAGTAGGGGAAAGCTGCAAAAAGAGAAAGAGAGAGAGAGAGAGAAAGAGAAGCACCAGTAGAACAGAGGGAGAATAGAAGACTCAGAGAAAGTCTGTTGTTCAATGCAATCATCTTCCGCTTGTTCTTAAATACCAGGGAAAAATAGGCACAAAGAATATGAGAACCAGCAAGAGAAAGTGGAAGGGAAAAGAGAAATCTAGTCGTAATCGCAGTGGTAGTAGCTATGGCAGAAAAAGCGAAACAAGAAATTAATCAAGGGAAGAAAATGGGAACACCAACTTTTTTTCTCTTCGTTTGCTTTGCGAAAGACTATATCATATGATTATTATTGTTTTTGTACCAAAGTGAGACTCCCTTTCCCTCCGTCTGTCTTCATCTAATAGTCTGTCTGTACCTTATAGAAGAAATACGGAGGCGCCTGTTAAATGAAAAAATATGTTGTAGTAGTAGTCGTAATAGTAGTAGTAGTAGTAGCACTACTAGGGGTAAAGCTAGCAAAAGAGAAAAAGAAATGAAGAAACGGAGGATGGGACAGCTATCGAGAGAGAGAGGATTTTATAATAAATTTAACGCTACATTACTCACTCTCACTCGTTTCTCCATCTCCAGCTTGTTTCTACTTCTTGCTGCTTATTCTTTCGCGTTTCTCTCTTGCTCTCCTTGTACTCCTTCTACTACTCTTTCTTCTGGCTGGATAGCTGCTCGTACATCTTTTTTCTCTCTCACTGAAAACTCCCAGAAAAAGACACTAAGAGAGAGAGAGAGAGAGAGAGAGGAGAAAGTACATGCATGATTTTACGTAGGCTGAGGAAGAAGAAAGGCAAACAATAAACGGGGAGAAGGATGATGAAAGAGAAAGAGAGAAAATAGAATCGCGCGAGAATTGGAGAAAAAAGGGAAATATTATGTAATGTTTATTTTCTCCCTTGAAAGAACACCAGCATTATGAGCCTGATTATGAGAAAAGACGTAAAACACGAACAATTTTAAAGAAAAGAAAGCAACACGAAACCTGTTTTTTTACTTTGTTCAAAAAGAAGCATGATATGGTGTAATTGTTTGAGGAAAAACTTGTTTGCCTTTCCCATCCTTTCTCTCAGACACACTCAAACACACTCACACACACGGTCTATCTCTTTCTTTCTTTCTCTCGCACACACTCGCATACTCAGTTTCTCTCATGCTGTTGTGTTTAACAGGCCTGTTATTAAATTAGATGGCTATTTATTCATCCATTCAACCGTGACATCTTTTTGAGGCAGTCGAGTGAAGCTCCGAGGGAAAGCGGGCGTGTTTGCTGTAATGCATCTAGGAAGAAACGCAAGGTTGACCGCTGTTCCTCTGGAAAATGATATGACGCTGATTATATAATGAAAATGAAATTGGTGTTTTGTGCGAGAGAAAAATTAAATGTTGCATGTCACGCTCAGCGAAGCATGACATATGATTGGGAGAATATCCTGAGAGAGTTTTCGCGTCGCTTTGGTATTAAAAGGTAATATTAGGCAGCCTGCTTTCCCCCTTGTTTTTCGGGGAAAGTTATAAGCGAGGATTTTGTGGAGGAGAGGAGAGCACACACACAGAGAGAAGAGTGTTTTGAACAAAAGGGACCATTAAAGAGAAAACGAAGGTCTCTCGGTATGTGAAACAGGATGAGTATCCTCTAGCCTTGGATAAAATTTAATTTAAAGCGTTTGCAAAGTGGTCATCTCTTGTCGTAAGCCTCTGAAGCGACATTTTAGGAGAGAGAGGCTGGTTGGTAGAGGAGAGGCAAGCGGATAAAATAAAAGTCAGTGTCATTCAAAAGGAATTATTAAATGGGAAGAATGAAATGTGATCAAATTATTTTTTGGCCAGGCTGCAAGTCTCTTTTGATGGTTTGCTCATTAAATTTCTGTCCTCCGGTTGATAGTACAGAAGGAGAGAGAGAGAGAGAGGGAGGACTATCGATGATGTACAGAGTTTCTATTTCTGTGTAACATTAAACTCTATAATTAATAGTTGGCTAAAAAGTTCTGTAAAATACAACGTAAAACTAGCTTGTGTCCCCGGGCAATAAATATCTATTACAGGAAAGTTTGTATGCGTCGTGTACCTATACAACCATTATGTACGGAGCAATTGTATACTTTTCTTTCACTGTAACAAGTCGAATACCTAATTTTTCAAAGGAAACTTAAACATAGCTAGCAATCATCTCAAAACTGTTTGCTGCTATTTGTTATCAAACTATTTTTTGTGTCATTCTTGTATTTTAGGTAAAAAACGTATAATCAACGACTCTTTAATGTAATACAAAGTAGCAAGTATTTTTCCAGTACCTAATCAGTCTTTCCTTTAAAAAAGCCGCAAACAATCGGGAATTTATCTTAGAAACAAATCTAACAAAGGACGTATACCAGTTTGTTTTAGATCTTTGTTTTTCAGAGAATTAATTCTCCTTGATTTCAACGAGTCTTCCCTAGTATGTACATATTTTATCGAGAAGGGAAGACACTTGTAAATACACTTATGTTTCTACCCAGACACTCACACAGTTCCCGGGAAAATACATAATTTTCTGGTAATTCTTCCCTCCGATTCTCTCCATCTATTAGTACTGCTCCTCTCTCTTTCTCTCCCTCTCTTTCTCCTCTCCACTTTATTAGTGTTCATAAATAGCTTTGTAGCAACTCCGAACTTCTTGTTCGTCGCAAACAACAAAGCCTTTTATTCATTGAAACAATTATTCATCATCACCTCCGATAATGTAAATCAAGTATAGGCTGGAGTGGAGGCAGTGAGAGAGAAAGCGAGAGAGAGAGACAGACACAGAGAGAGAGAAACAGATCGAAAATTGTATTAAAACGGAAATAGAAGCAGAAAAGAGAAAATTCCACGCTGTGCTGCGTCACACACTTATATCCCCCCACTAGAACCATCACACTCCCGCCACCACTACCACCATTATCAGCACCAAAAAACAAATCCCGTTTGGTCCTCTCTCTCTCACTCTCTTCCTCTCTCTCTCTCTCTCTCTCCTTGTAGATAGATGTAATTTTCGTGCCTTTGTGTACGGAGCCGTGCTGGCAGCTTGTGGAGAAACTATTGAAAAGTAATTAATTCCGTCAATAGAAAATGTTCCTCATTTTCTCGGTCCGTGTTCCTCTCTGTCTTTTGTCTCTTGCTCGATTAGTCAACTTTCAAAATGGAAAAGTTTTTTCTTCCGCTTTTGCGGTCGTGTACTACTACTACTCTCGTTATGAACAACCTACCGAGTCTAACCCCAGCTGTACCCGTCTCTCTCTCTCTCTCTCTCTCTCTCTCTCTCTAGTTGATTTAATCTCTTTCTAGTGACAAAGACAAAAGAATCTCCCAATAATTAATATTATTAATATTATGATGTAATTAAAGCCCTAAAGCCCACAAGAGGCCCCGCAACCAATACGACATTTTCGGATCAAGTTTCCCTTCAAATACCAGCCCACATTATTTCACAAGACTTTCTCTTTTTTCTCTCCTCTCCCTCAACTTTCCAATTCTCTTTCCCTTGCCAGTAAATTAGCAATTTATTCCCTGCTCCCGATATTTTTTTCTTTCTTCTTTCCCTTGGATGCTTGTCACCCACACAAGACACTCCTCCTCTCTCGTGACACTCCAAAAACATTTTTTTTTCCCAAAATTGCTTAAACGAAGTTCGCTTTCCAATTTTCCCACGACAGTGTACCTATTTCTCTTTTCCCTGGCGGTGACGGCATTTTGAGAGTTTTATTTCAAACAATTTTAACCTTCCTACTCCTTCTACTACATGTAGAGTGCACGCAAATAAATTGAATATTTCCGTTGTGTTATTTCCTGTCTTTTCTCCCGTTTTATCCGTAATTCTATTGGCGTGTCACATTCTCCTGTCACCCCAATCCATACAAATCATCAGATATTTACATCATCTACCCAAACAACCCACCATTTCTCGCAAATCATTTCTCTCCCACAAAAACCGTTTTCACTCTGTTTCAATTGCTCTGGCCCAAAAGGAAAGGCGGTGAGACAAATAAAAAAATGTATTTTCTCCAGGTTCATAACCACTTACACTCTGTAGCCTTTTTCTCCCTCCAGTTTGCTCTTTTGCTCCCGTCGTTTTCCGTCCTGGCCAAAGTGAAAAAACAGGATAAAATTTCGTTTGCTTCTCAGATACTAGGATTCTCTCTGTCTATGATAAACTAAAATGCCTTTTTATGGTTTCTTTGTTTGTGCAGCTAATAGATCCTCCTTCTTATCAACAGCATCCACCTCGATAACATTGTTTTCTTGGTCGCCGCCGTTTTTCGGCC
Source organism: Callyntrura sp. NNG-2020 (assembly GCA_027744055.1). NCBI lineage: Eukaryota > Metazoa > Arthropoda > Collembola > Entomobryomorpha > Paronellidae > Callyntrura > Callyntrura sp. NNG-2020. The sequence goes on from JAHZNE010000781.1 coordinate 35,323, forward strand.
TTCTTCTCTCCAACACCGTCATCCTCCCCATTTGCTTTCACTTCTCTCCCGCAAAAAAGGATCCAATTCGTGGGACCACCATCAGAACAATTTTTTATCTTTTACTTTCTCCATCCCACCAAAACTTACTTTCTCTCTCTCTTCCCCTTGTACAATTCAGTCTTTATCTCTCCAAAGGAATTCAGAAACCACTCAAGCACTTGAAAGTAGTCAAGTACCAAGGACATCAACAAAAAAAATCAGCTCGATAGCAAGAAAAAGTAGACGTCATCTTCGTCGTCATCTTTACTCTGCTACCGCTTCAAGAGCGGCAGTAGCTGCAGAAGCCTACCCGCCTAAGAGTAGGCTTAAGGAGAGCCCTACCAGAGAAAGTACAGCGGAACAAGCGAAAAAAGGGCATCATGATACCGGTACTTTTGGCCATGGGATGCCTTACCGGCATCCAAAAGAATTGCAGTGTGCACCGTACGCCCGTCATGAACTGTAAGAAATTTTTCTCTTTTTTCCTAAATGCACGTACCTCCACACTAACATAAGAACATAAATGCCCATTTCCTTTGCACTTGTGCAAAACTCGCTTTCACCTTTTCAGAAGCAATTAAATAAATAGCAAGCGGTAGTGCAGCAATTGTCTCCGCGAAACATTAGGCGACAACACACAAGTTGGCAGGGGCGAAACTGAGATAAACCGGCCTGGGTGGGGGGTCGGGTGTTTTGTGCATCAAGGATAAGTACGCAACAAGATATTTTGTTAAGGGAACTTGGAGAATTTCCCGTTTCCCAAAATATGAGACCCTTCTTGTCTAATAATTTATTTCCTAATTTTTGGAAGGTTACCGAAGGGCATGTACATTATCTGTCGAAAGATTAGCCTACTTGTTTACAGCTTGGGAGGAACAATTTTTACAGAATGCTCTGTACTAAAAATAGTTTTTTTTATTTGGCGGCTTTTCTCTGTATGTCCTGTTTTTTAGTTTCGACAGCATTGGATGCTTAAAAATGGATCAAGTTGTCGAAAGTTGTTTCTCTGCAGGAAACTGGAAAAGTGCTTTAGAGCTTTATGTTTAGCTTGGGTGTGTCTTCTTTTGTTTTTTGTGTTGGTAGGATGATGATGATGATGATGATAATGGGGGCCGCAGTAAAAAGTAAATATGGGTGATGTGGGGACTTATTTACTTTTTGGAAGATGAATTATTTTTTAAGGAGACAAAAAAAACTATTTAAGATGTGGGCCTGGCGATAGATAAAAGAGGGCAACTTAAAAGTGCTTTTGTGTGCTCGACTGTCGACAAAAATGAGTATTTAAAAGGAAGAAAGAGAAAAAATGGGGAAATAAGTGGCGGGACAGCAAAAGAAAGACTGTCATTCTTTCGAGAGAAACAAAAGAAGACGGGGGAAAATAAATGGGAAAAGCATAAGTAAACAGTAATAATAATGATGATGACGATGATGATAGTAATAATAATAATCCTTAGAAAACGAATATTCTTTTAAAAAGCTTCAGAGTGAAAGCTACAAAGAGATACACACACATAACGGAACTGTATGAGGGGATACGTGTGGTGTTGGAGGAGACGTGGTGTTTGCTAAAGATAAGGACACACCCGAACAAATATTTGAAACGGGATGTACAAAACCCGTATTTGAGAAAAAGGCCCTATTTAAGCAGTAGGGAGCGATGTTGGAAAAGACAACTTGTGTAAAGAGTAAAGAGAAAGGCTATATAGCATTAGGAAACCGGG
>JAHZNE010000782.1:0-14818 GCA_027744055.1 Callyntrura sp. NNG-2020
GTTCCGTGGTCATGGATTGGTAGTACATGTTCTGAAAAGCTTAAAAAATGCGGTATTTTAAATGTTCAAATTTCATGCTGAAGGTTGCACCCATAACATGTTACAGATTCACACGTATTAACTTTATTGCCTTTCCTGGATGCTGAATGTGTAAAGCAGATTAGATGTGTGCTTATGCTTGGCAGGCTAAGCGGTTAAAATTGAGAAAAGAAGCACATTTTTGCGGTCTGTTTTGTGAAGTTAGTCTTGTTTGGTGGCTCGTAGAAATAACAGATAAGAAAAATGATGTACACTTCATGTCAAAAGAGTTTTACTTTCTTTTGAATGCAATGTTCAACAGATATTGCTTCGGATTATTCGTCTGTCTGGGTGTGTGTTGGTAGGCCAACTCAATTACTCAAAAACTACTGGATTCATTGGCACCAAATTTGGTACACACGAACCTTAGGTCAATACAAATATTATGTACGACGATGGACTTTCTAGGCGAACAGTGATCAGAGATAGAGGGATCCCAATGTCACATGTTACCATGATTACTACGATGAGGAACGATGGTTATCAATATACTGTAAAATTTTATGCGCTAAAAAATGGCCAAATATGCAAGAAAATATGCAAAAATAAAATCATTTTTTGTATTAAAATGTACAATATATACTTAGAAATCGAAAAAAACACACCAATTCAATTAGTAATATTTACATTCAAGTCGGGTAAGACAAAACAACATGATACCAAGGTTTGTCCTTGTAAAGCTTTGTCTTATAGCCGATAACAAAGCTTTCTCCATAATAAAACTGCGTTCAACTTACACAGATGTCAAAGGTCCATATTTTAAATTTCATATTGAAGATGGGCTCAACCCAGTATTTATTGTATGGTCATAATCTCCACTCCAACTGGAAGCAAGAAGAAATTGGCGTGTCTAATTAAACTGGCTTTAAATAAATTAAATGATAAGGATCCATCAAAATTCAAAGGGAAAAAATAGTTTCCATTTTCTATATCGAGAAGGCGTTGCAGTCATGTCATGTTCATATACACTTTAATGTCCTTCTCATTACGAGTACCATGTTGATAACTCCCCTCCAACAAAACTTAACGACTTTAAATGTTACGCGAAACAGTTGTACGGCACCAAGGTGTCAAAGGGTCCCCAAATCTGGGTCAAACTCTTACAATGTATTCGGTAGAGCGTCAAACTGCGACTGTGACAAATGTCGACTAGTTTATAATCCTTTCGTTAACAATAGAATTGAGAATAGTAGAAAAGGGTGAATAATTCATCTACTCAATATGTAGCTATATATTCTAAATTTAAGCCAATTTGGTCAGAGCTACCCCAGGGTTATGAAGTCGTAACTGCTGGACATTTTCATTTCATCGATCCAAGATTACGATTGGGATTAAGGAATCCGTATTAGGACAAAGAAATCGGGATTAGGATGTCAGATCTTACGATTTATACACACAGAAGCTAGGAGGATTAGGACGTCGGGGATTCATTTTTAGCATTTTTTTCATTAAAGCACGTGTATCCACACGAATTAAATCATAGCGTGAAGCGAGGGTTTACTCTGGTCGTACGTAGCTTTTTCTGTTCTTAATAATGACATTTATGCATTGAAAAGATAAGCAGATCAGATATTACATCACGTGAAGCGGTTGTTGATCTAGTTGTGGCTGTCTATACTGTCACTGTATGAACTATTTTATGTATGGTGTTGTATTGACAACCTACACCTACACATAAACTATTTGGAATAATGTGCATACACTTCTCTAGGAAAGTAAACACTAGTTGAATTTAACTCTCCAAGGAGAGGAGAACAACCCAAAAAAGAAGGCAGTCTAATCCCTTTTCACTAGAGTCACCTGTTGCGGCTTAAGCCTTTCCACAGTTACAGTCAACAGTCATTCATTTAAATTTGAATATTATTTGTCGCTGTGATACATATTTTAAATTCCAAAACGGCTGAGAGCACGGTGGTAACCTAATTGCAAATTTAAGTGAAAAGTATACAGTCCACAGTTTGTATGTTGTGTACCGGCTGATGGTAAGTTTTCTCCGTTCCGCCGTAGAAAGTACGAGTTTTACACACATTTTTACACTTACAGATGACACGAAAACACATTTGCCCACATTGTGACAAACCATTTCCAACGTGGGATGTTCTGAGAATACATCTGAAAGGACACACCGGAGAAAGGCCTTTCAAATGCGGCACGTGTGCCAAGGATTTTTTTACCAAGGCATTGCTGACACGTCATTCATGCCATTCCAGTGCCCGACCCCACAAATGTAGCCAACCCCATGGCGACAAAGCATTTAAAAGAAGGCTAGATTTAGTTCAACATGAAAAGACTCACCGTAAAGACCGTCCTTTCGCTTGCATTTTATGCAAGCAGCCGCGTCGATTTCGAACTGAAACCACATTAAGAGAACATATAATTACTCATACTCGGGAAAAGCCTTACTTCTGTGAGACATGCGGTGTCGAAAAGCGCAATGCTCGTCTAGCCAAGAATCATTTCCTCTGGTCAGGGTATTCAACTTTCCGTGTCCACCTCGCATTGTCCTGGAAAGTGGACAGTGGACACTGGATAGTGGACAGTGGATAGACACACGAACACAGGGCAACTTGAACTATACTATACTATTGTTTCATGTTGCCCCGTTTAATACTTGCAGGTACCCCTGTCCACTGTCCACTGGACAGTGGACAATGGACAGGTGTGGAAATTAGTGGATAGACGGGACACTGGATGGCGGATAATATCCACCTGTCCACTGTCCATTGATACCCTGCCTCTGGTGTCATACGGACCAACCACCCTACAAATGTGCATCTTGTCAAAAGGTATATTCGTCTGCAGGAGCATTGACTGCATGTTTTGTAAAGCAAAATCCTTCGACCCACAGGCTTTATTCAGGCATCTTCGGACTCATACTTTCGAGAAACCTTTCATTTGTAAATTTTGTGGGCTAGAGAGCACCACCACCGCAGCAGCCAATTGCCATTATCTTAGTAGTCATGGAAAATTTTGCCCTTACAAATGTGAGCAATGCGAGAAAAGGTATTTTGCGCCAGGGTCGTTGCGATGGCATCAAATTGCGAGTCATGACGGGAAGCGCAATACAACGAAATCTAAGATTATTATGGAAAGAAAACCATTTATTGTTCGATTAGTTTGTAGACAGTTAGTTTTTGTCCTAAAATACATCTAAATAGTGTATTATGCTGTATTACTTCAGTATTGGTTTTTGTAAACTGTGTAAACGATTTACTTTTGCCGCCGCCATTATTGTGTTATTTGGTAGCTTAACAGACTAGAAATAAACACATATACTATGAAAAAACTTGAAGTAAGATAAGATCCTAACTGTTACGAATTTTGCATAAAAATTTAATTTATTCCAAGGTATCCGAGGTATTTATATTATTTGTTCATATTGCCGTCGCCATGAAAATGATAAAAATAAAGCTCACAGGAGAAGTTGTCCTCCGATTTTCGTAAAGTTTCAGGTACTTTTGAACACACAAATAATTTTTTGACATATATAAAAAAAAGTATACTGGTAACATAGCTATTCATTTCAGTGGATTTAATAATATCACTTAACACAACTACATCTAAAATCGTCGACATCTATTTTTAATACAAACTATTGCCCAAAATCGTTGCGAACGGTTTAGGTAGATTTAATTCACACGAAATCAAGGCGACTCTTGGAGCAACAAATTCCAATGAACTTGTGATTGTCGCACCATATGTATAAAGCTGGCAGTTGCTCAGAGTAAATATAAATCAGTTTATAAAAATACATGAAATGAAAATTATCTTTGTTTCAATGTAAATATATTATTTTATAAGTTTATCCAACACGCGTGTATAATAAAATTATATTACCTTGTCTGAGTTAAAATAGATCGCAGTACTCCTCTAACAATTCCTTTAATATAAATAAACTGCGTCATTCTCCGGACAACAAATGTATTACCCTGCCGAATCAAAATTAACTGACAACTTCTGCTAAAACGGCCCATTTCTTTACGTTCCTTTAGACTTCCCCACTGCGCAGTTTTCCAGGACCATAAAGTTTTACCACCGCGAACATATAAATATTTTCCTATTTGCAGTGTCAGAACCCAAAATTCAATTATGCCTATGGATATGACAGGAAAGCATACTTTGGCAAAAATATTTAAACTCTCCCACTGCGTGAGGATAGTAGATATACCAAATATAGGCAACAGCGTAAGGGAACAGTGCAAATATAGAATGAGACATCCAAAAACACACAAGATATGACAGCTCAAAACTTGATAGCTGCGATATACCATTTTTAAATTTGAACTTACCCGCAAAGTATCAGTTGTCCGATAGTGTAGTCGATTAAAACACAATTCTTTTGTGAGGGTAGTCGTTAAATAATATGCACACGAAGTAGCAATTGTGGTAGTAAGCATTACATTTAATGTTATGTAAAGAAGCACGTACATGTGAAAAAGGGCTACTGTAAAGCCGACCGGAAAATATGAGTAGTAGGCCGTTGGAAATAAGTGTCCCAAAAATAGAACTGCTTGTGGGTCGTAGAAACCATACAACGATAAAAGAAATGGAAAAGTAACACCACACGACAAGGTGCATGTAAGGAACGCCTCAAATATAACATTCATTATATTTGTGTTAGGGTCGAACTCCAGAAGGTATTGTTCTACACGTAAATAAATGAAAAAATTTTTTATTAATTATTGTAATTATCATATTTTTTCTTACAATTAGCTAATACATGAGGTTTAAAACGATTTTAGAATTACCAGCGAAGTAAGTGAAGTATTGTAACAGCTTGTTACAAGCAGCACAATAGTCTGCCGTTTGCCAGTAATAAATAGAAAACACTACCATACTTGTGACGCCAGCTGACCAAAAGAACAATGCCAGTTTGTAATTTTGCCCATCGTCATATATGTACAGTCTTGATATCGATACAAGTACAGATATGGTCCAAAAGAGTAGAAATAGGTAATTTCTCCCAAGTCTTCGGAAATCCGCTGGGTCATTCGAATTGTAAAATCGACGCGTTGTTTTGTCGTAGTGAAGGACGGTTCCACCATAACGATTACTATTGCTGGTAATAAAGGACAAAAGGTTATAGAAGCGGTTACTAAACATGGCGGAACGGAATCAACTTTCCTACGGCTTTCTAATAAAATGTAAGGAATATAGATATTTGCAAGTGAAACGTAGGAATTGTTGGGAAGAAACCAGAAATCGTACTACTGACTGTATTAAACAGAGTAGAGCTTTTACTGTATGTACGGTTACTTAAAAGTTTATGGAAAAATATCACATCGGAATGTCCATTCTGTCTATACTTTCTAAATATATACTGATGTCACCAACTTCTTCCATCGTCAATGTATATTTTTATTCGAATAATTTATTTCTTCTTATATGATTTTTTTAAACATTTTTGTAAAGTTAGCAAAAAGTGACCAAATGGAAAAAATTGTATTCTATTCTATAATACAGAAGCATTTAATAAAATAAAGTCTCGGAGTCTTAAACATGCGAGGTAGCCAGTAGTGCCCGTTGTAGTAAAAAGTAAGATATTTAAATCACTAAAGTATTTATGGTTCGTGCAAATAACATATTCGTTTACAACTCAAATTTCCTCAAAAATTCAGTCGTAGCCGATTTTATAGATTTTTTTTTGTTTTTCGTCTTCTAGCTGGATGTTATTTTGAAGGACAATATTGTACAATCTATTAAATGTACATCGTAAATCGCTGACGCCAATTTTGTCAGAAGTTTTAGGTACCTAAAAATTGAAGGAAGTACAAACAACCAACCCCTGGAATTTTCCAATATGCAGAACACGAAAATTTGGATATTGGTATATAGGAATTAAAAGCAAAAGTAAGATATTTAAATCACTAAAGTATTTATGGTTCGTGCAAATAACATATTCGTTTACAACTCAAATTTCCTCAAAAATTCAGTCGTAGCCGATTTTATAGATTTTTTTTGTTTTTCGTCTTCTAGCTGGATGTTATTTTGAAGTACAATATTGCACAATCTATTAAATGTCCATCGTAAATCGCTGACGCCAATTTTATCAGAAGTTTTAGGTACCTAAAAATTGAAGGAAGTACAATCAACCAACCCCTGGAATTTTCCAATATGCAGAACACGAAAATTTGGATATTGGTATATAGGAATTAAAAGCTGGAGATTTCTGGTTTCTCACTATTTTTAAAGGTTAGACGTCTCAAGAGATAAATATTTTGTTGGTCCCCAAGTATTTATTATAGCAGTTGTTACAATTTATGACGTCCTTTCAAAAGGCATTTTCCAACATTTGCCAAAATGGAGCACGTGGTATTATAAAGGTGTTTCTGCTAGGCTGGGTTATTTTATTCCCCCAATATTCTCCCTCTGCCCGCCTGGGAAAAGAAGTCTACCGAAATAAATTATGGATTAACAGCATTTCTGTTGGCCANCAATATTCTCCCTCTGCCCGCCTGGGAAAAGAAGTCTACCGAAATAAATTATGGATTAACAGCATTTCTGTTGGCCATTTCTCACATTCGAGTAATTTTATTCAATCCAAATGTAATCGTCACATTTGTTTCTAGCACCAAATACTATTTCCCTTGACAATGCACCACCCTCTAAAAACTAAGGTCTGTATAAACATATAATATTTTTATTACATCAACATTGTACACATCAGAAGGGCGGACTAGTATTCAAATTCATTTAAATGGTAAGATCTCTATACTTAAACTAAAACTTACAATACAAAATAACGTCTTCGTAAACATCGTACTTTCACCAGGTATGATTTCATGACTTCATTTTTGTCGACTTTTGAGTTTATTTCCCGGTGTGAATCAATTTATGTCTGTTAAGGTACGCCACCTTCACAAATGCACTCCCACAGATATCACACGCGTAGGGGCGTATTCCTAAATGTTTACTGTTCTGGTGATTTTTCAACTGATATGCCGTCGGATAAGAATTTCCGCAGTCAGGACAAACGTGCTTGTCTTTATCCTCGTGAGAGTATCGAAGATGCACCTTCAATTTCAGTTCCGTATGGAACACCTTCCCACATCCTGGAGCCGGACAAGGGCGATCCTTGACGTCCAAGTGCTCCGACTTCTCGTGGCTGGTAAGTACAGCGAGAGAGGAAAACCGCTTACCACACGTTTTACACGGGAAGGAGGGCTCAAAGCCGTGGACCCGTACCTTATGAGTGTTCAAGGCGTTCTTGTTACAGTATTCCACCGAAGATTCCATGCAAAGGTCACAGGTGTACTTTGTCCGGCTGTATTTCTCCCGAGCCTTCTTGTTTGCAGTCTTTGTGTCCCCGTCGGAACCGTCGGGTTCCGTGTGCTCCCTTTTGATGTGGACTCCCAATCCATCCCTGGTAGTCATTGTTTTGCCACAAAATTTGCACGTGAGATGAGCAAAGTCCACTTGGTGCGCCGTCTCGTAATGATTCCGAAGGGCACGATGATTTCGGAACGTCTCCTCCTTTCCGCAAAGATCACAAAAGAAGCCCAGGCGGCGATGGACATTCAAATGCTCCACCATGTACGCTCTTGTGGCAAACACCAATGGACACCGGGGACAAGTAATGATTTCCGTTCTTTTATGAAATCGAATCAAGTGGTTCTTCAGTTCCTTCACCGGGGCCCGCTTATTGCACAACTCACACTTTTGGACTTTGGATTCCAGGAGCGCGGGGGAAGGTGGCTCTTCTGCCAGAGGATCTGAATCAGTCTTCTTCAGTGCATTACATGTAGGTTCAGTCGGTCTCGGTGGAAGGGTAGCCTTCAGGAGTTTTGGCGTTTTCTTACGCGTTGGTAGAACAATCATTGGTTCGTCAGGTTCCGAGGAGCCTCCTGAAGAATCACTATCGCTGTCGTCACGGTTACGGTAGGGGCGTGAAACACCCCCTTCGTCATGATAAGCATTTTCGAACTTTGACTGGGTCGATTCATCTTCCATTGCCGTATCTCGACCTCCAAAGACATCAGTATCCGCATCAATCCCACCTTCACGGTCATTAAAGTCTTCCTCATATTCCAATTTAATGACGACACCAGGACCAGGATGCACATTACAGTTAGCATCATCACTTTTGGTAACGACACTGCTGAGCAGCCCGTCCTCCCTGGAGATTTTAGATTGCCGGAGTAGTGCCATCCATTTTGTGGCTTGTGCATCGCCTCCAGCGTGGTCCGGCTCAGTTTCTGGTTTACCTGATATTTAAATAATTTAAACATTTAATTTTGACTCAAGGGTATTCAACTGAACAACAAGCAATTAATAGTTACTTACATTTTGACACAAATCGGCGAACTTCTTGCGCAATGTTCAAAGTATATGGGTCAATTGGCGGTTTCCTCGGATTTCTCACGGACATGGATCTCTGGACAGCTTCGATAACCTCCCGCTTTGCCTCTCGGAAACTCCTCTTCACCTCCAGCAATTCCAAAAATATCCGAGTGCATTTGCCCACGTAATTTTCAGTACACTCCGAGCAAACTTTCACCCAATCCCCGGGATGAGGACAGTGTCTCAAGTAGTTTTGAATCTGCTCAGAGCTCAGGTTAAAAATGTGTCGCAGGAGGAAATAACTACCGAGATCCTTCGACAACAATTTAGGATTCAACGGGTGGAAATAATCCCGACTGCTCTTCTCTAAACCCGGAGTTTGGGAATTGCAGATTACACATAAAGTGTCCGCGTCAGACTCCATATTCCTTGGAGGGCACGAATGAACGGAGGGGAGGTGCGAGGAACCTGTATTCCCTGGAAACGTGACCTTGACATAAAGGAATAAAAAAAATGATATTTATTAGACCAACTTTCACAGCTCCAAACAGAATACTTTTGTCTGTCTGTAAATTATTATTTAAAAAAAAAACTTTGTTGACAACTGTCCCTGTCTTACCTCTTCCTTGTATCCTTTTTACGCTTTATCAATGAACTCCTTCAAGCTTTATTTCTGCTTTGTTGGTTGCAAGAGATGGTGGTCCTTTGACATTTGACCTTTTTGTTTACAAGTGTACACAACAGCTAGCACAAGAGAAATAAAAAATCTTCCAGGTAAATATCGGGGTATTCGTCCTTTGTGTAGAAACCAATCTTCCATCTGGTAATTCAAAAATGCCACCAACTAAAAACTTCCAACTTCGACAAAAACTGAAAACTGGTTTCTGTTCATTGTCACACTTTGTGCAGTCAGTGTTGTGATTGTTGATTGTGAATTTGAGAACCTCCTCCTTGCTTTCAATTCAAGATAGCTTGATATCCCCAATAATCACCATCAACCATCACGCACGCAGTAGAGCTCTGAAGAAACCAACATTCCTTTATTACGCTCCATACTGCCCCGATCGGGGCGCGCCACAACATTCTCAGCTGACAGATCGCTTGTTTACAAGCACAAACAAAGCTCCGAGTTGTTTACCACTACTACAGACAACAACAGATGCATGTGTGCTTGTGGCCTGTTGTTTGTTGTTTGTAGTATTTTGCACCGACCTACCTACCCGGCTTCAAAATCCGGGAGGCAGACATGAGGTGAGGTTAAGTAATGCTACCATCAATTTTTGTTTTGACGTATACGTATATATCTGTTAAATTTAATAAATTGTAAATTGTAAAATTGTAATATACTTTTATCTGCATATATCGTCACAGATCCGAGGTTATATCGAATTATTTAGGCCTTGACGTGGCTGTACAACTGGACCAGGGCGAAAAAACAAGGAAGTTCGACAAAGACACGTGTATTTGTCCTCTCTGTGATAAACCCTTTGATCGGTATATGCCTTAAAAGATCACCTTCAACGGCACACAGGGGAAAAACCGTACAAATGTGACACATGCTCCAACGATTTTTGCACCAAACACGAATTGGAAAGACCACACAATTGCCAGCATCCGGGATGTAATAAGACATTTAAAACAAAAGGAAGTATCAACGCTCATCAAGACATTCACCTGGACAAGTACCGCTTTGAGTGCCTCTTCTGCCAGAAAACTCGACGATTTCGATGAAAACAACAACTGTATCGTCATTTGCGTATGCACACCCGGGAAAAACCGTACAGTTGCCGTATTTGTTTTTAGGTTTTCTCCACAAAAGATAGTCTGAGTGCCCATGTCAGTCGCCAACATTCCCAGGAGAGACCGCACAAGTGCTCGCATTCTGGATGCAATAAAGGGTTTAAAACAAAAGCGGATTTAACTGCACAACACACAATTGCCAGCATCCGGGATGTAATAAGACATTTAAAACAAAAGGAAGTATCAACGCTCATCAAGACATTCACCTGGACAAGTACCGCTTTGAGTGCCTTTTCTGCCAGAAAACTCGACGATTTCGATGCAAAGAAAAACTGTATCGTCATTTACGTATACGCATACATGCACACCCGGGAAAAATCGTACAGTTGCCGGGCTTGTTTTAAGGTTTTCTCCACAAAAGATGGTCTGAGTGCCCATGTCAGTCGCCAACATTCCCAGGAGAGACCGCACAAGTGCTCGCATTCTGGATGCAATAAAGGGTTTAAAACAAAAGCGGATTTAACTGCACATGAAAGGACCCACACCGATTACCACCCTTTCGAATGTATCATTCGTAAGGAACCCCGACGGTTTAGATACCCCGCAAAGTTGGAGAATCATTTGCGAACTCACACTCGGGAAAAACCTTGGATTTGCGAGATATGTGGGCACGAGGCCAGCGCTTCCCAGCCAGCAAAGTTTCATCATCTCTGGAATCACACGGAGGAACGGCCCTACAGATGTGATCCCTGTCTAAAGATATACCGTACTGGGATCGATTTATTTTACCACAATCGAAAATTTCATGCTGGAGCTGACAGCGCTCCTCCTCCCCGACAACAATATCGCTGCGGGGATTGTGGAGAAAAATTTCCGACTCAACACACCCTCCAAAAGCACCGGGTTTTCCATACCAGCATCCAAAAACCGTTCAGGTGCGCCCTGTGTTCCAAAGGGTTTTACGTGAATCAAGGATTAGTTCGCCATATGCGGGTGCACACGGGGGAAAAGCCGTACAAATGTAACAAGTGCTCCCAAGATTTCGGTTCTAATGCCAACTTAAGATGTCATATCAAAGCGCATCACACCGTCACAGAGGAACAATCCCATTCTTGTTCCATTTGTTGGAAAGTCTTTAGAGGCGCTAAACTCTTGAAACAGCATCAAGAACGAGTTCACGAAAGAGAAGCCGTTTATTTGTAGATTTTGTGGTTTTGAGGCGAGCCTTCAAGTGTTGGCGAATTCTCATTATCTGCGGCAGCCCGCCCAGCACCGTCCGTATGAGTGCAACCACTGCGGGGAAAGGTTTTTCGGGTCTATGGATTTGAGAGGACATCAAAAGAGAGAGCACGGAGAGAAAGAAAACTCAGTGAAATCTAAGGTGTTTTTGAAAAACCATTTGCTCTTTCATTAAATGTAAAAATTAAGTGCATTCTTTTTTTTGAAATAAAGAAAACGCTGATAAAACCCAATGGATACGTATAATTAATCAGAATTAGTCATTTTATTCAATTTAAATACTAGCGGTTCCTCCCCAAAGAACAGACTTCCTCCAGGGAGGATGTTAATTATTCCCAAATGTATGCTGGACTGGTGGTTTTTCAACTGATAGGCCATCGCAAAAGACGTTCCGCAGATGGAACAAACGAACTTGTTCTTTTGCTCGTGAGCGTATCGAACATGCAGTTTCAATTGCATCTCCGTCTTGAACACTTTCCCACACCCCGGGGCCGGACAAGCGCGATCCTTGGCGTCCAAGTGCTCCCATTTTTCGTGGCTGGTGAGGACAGAGAGGGAGGAAAATCGCCTCCCACACGTTTTACACTCGAAGGAGGGTTCAAAGCCGTGGATCCGCACCATGTGGGTGTTCAATTGGTTGTTGCTACTGTAATCCACCGGAGGATCCGCACAAATGTCACATTTGTATCTTGTACGGGTGTAGTTAGCCCGAGCCTGCTTGTTCTTCCCCTTTGTGTGCTCCCTTTTGATGTGGACATTCAGCCCCTTCACTGTCGCCATCGTCTTCCCGCAGATCTGACACGTGAGACGCCCAAAGTCCACTTGGTGCTCCGTCTCGTAATGCTTCCGAAGGATGCGGAGATTTCGAAATGTCTCCTCCTTCCCGCAAATGTCGCAGAAGAGACCGAGGTGGCGATGTACATTCATGTGCTCCACCATGCGTGCTCTGGTGGCAAACACCAAAGGACACTGGGGACAAGTAATGATTTCCTTCCTTTTGTGAATACGAATCAGGTGTTTTCTCATCACATCCGCCTTTCCCCGTCTGTTACACAACTCACACTTTTGGATTTTGGATTCCTGGGCCGCGGTGGAAGGTTCCTCATCTGCCAGAGGGTCTGAATCAATCTCCAGCGGATTACAGGATGCCCTGGTTTCTCTCCGCTGGAGCCGTAATGACCTGGTCTTGTCCTTTTGTAGAGCAATCTCTGGCTCGTCCGTATCCGAGGAGGCTGCTGAATAATCAATATCGCTGTCTCCATCGTTACCTTCTTGACTGAAACCGCCTTGTTCTTTAACATTTAAACGGTTCGTTTCAACCTCCATTGCATTACCTCCAAACAACTTTTCATCAGTGTTAACCCCTTCTTCGCATTCTTCCTCATATTCCACCTTAACGAAAGCAGCAGGAAGCACTGACCGGTCACCTTCATCAATTTTGGTAACAGTTACACTGCTCGACAACATCTCATGTCTGGAGATCCTAGATTGCTGGAGTAAGGCCACCATTTTTTCCGCTTCTTCATCGCCCACAGAGTGGTCTGGTTCCGTGTCTGGGTTACCTGGATTTTTTAAATTAACAATTTAAATATTTGACTTTTCCAGTGGATACTTATTATTTTTTTAATAGTAATTAATAGTAGGGCATATCCGTTTTCACCTACATTCTGATACAAATCGGCGAACTTCTTCCGCAATATTCAGAGTGTATGGGTCTAATGGGGTTTTCCGGTGATTTCTCACAGACATGGATCTCTGGACAGCTTCGATAACCTCGTTCTTTGCTGCTCGGAAACTCCTCTTCACCTCCAGCAATTCCAAAAATGTCCGAGTGCATTTGCCCACGTAATTTTCAGTACAATCCGAACAAACTTTCACCCAATCCCCAGGATACGGGCAATATCTCAAATAATTTTGAATCTGTTCAGCGCTCAGGTTAAAAATGTGGCGCAGTAGGAAATAACTACCGAGGTCCTTTGACAATAACTTAGGATTCAACGGGTGGAAATAATCCTGACTGCTCCTCTCGAAAGCTGGGCTTTTGGAATTGCAGATTACACATAAAGTGTCCGTGTCAGACTCCATCTCAGAGGTCAGAGATAAGGTGGTATGGTTGACGATCCTTTGTCCTTTTTTAAGTTAACCTTTTTTACCTTAAATAAAAAATAGCATCCCGTCAAAATTAAGAATCTTTTCATTACTTTTTCAGTGTATTGTCAATTATAGTCTTGTGAAATGTGTCCCGGGCAATATTTATTTCAAAATTATTAAATTATTATTTTTCAACACCTGGCAAGCAGAACTAAACTTACCACCGCTGTCTTACTTTTTTACGTTTTGTCGTTTTGTTTACATTACTTTAAAACATATGAGCATGCTTTAAAAAGGGAAAGGTCGGAATTTTAGAAAACCTCCATCTGGCTGTTAATTTAAAAATTAAAAACGCCCACCATTAAAAACTAAAACTCCACCGTGTTCCTCTCCTTCTCTCACTTCTCACAACTCAACTCAACGCAACGTGTTGTTGTTGTCATTATGTTCCAATTACAACTCTCTGCTGTATAATGCAGGCTAAAGCACTACTGGGAAAAACCAAAAAGTGAGAATGGTAAATAGTTGCTGGATCGTGACGCGCCACAAAATTCAAAATTCTCAGCTGACAGCTCAAATACTTGTGTAGAAAACAACAAACAAAGACATTCTTAGAATGGGAAATGGGTACATCCATATTATTAACTCAAAGAAATTTTTTTCATGAAATCAATAAAGCTTTTTTGTTTCTTTACGCACAAAGTCGATCTGTATGTCAAAATAACGGCAAGGATACGCCGGATTGTCTAAGGGGTCAGGGGTTTCAAAATAGTTCAACCACAAATTCTAAATAGAGGTCAAAGGTCAGATTCCACCAAGAATATCAAAACGAAGGCATTGCACAAATACTAGGCAACAGATGGACCCGAATCCGGTGTCATTGCGTCCCGTTGCGGGTACATGAAGGCTTTGGAACATTTAATATTTTACCCCAAGGGGTAATGGGGATCAATATTCTATGAAAATGTACATTTTAGTCAATAGAGCGTGAGTAGGATATCTTCGAAAGCACATAAATTGCGGAACATAACACAAGATACCTAAAGTAATAATCAACCGAGGAGGGGGGGGGGGTGGTGTGTCGGGCGGATGAAATGTTGTCTTTGTTTTTTCTGTCAATTTTCCAACAAAACAATAGGATATTTTGAATAAATATTAACTATGAATCGGTGAATAATCAGTTACACATGAAATCCAGCTAAATAAAGCACTGCAGGTAGACAAAAGATTTTAATTTGCAAAATCATAGTGGAAAGGGAAAGGGTGGTGGGTAGCACAATTTTTTTTACATCAGCGGAGTTTAGAATGATAAGTAGGCTTTGGAATTTTATGTAAATGCATATTGTAATGGTTTGCCAGCATGAAGTGAGCTTTTCACAAAGTTCAAAAC
>JAHZNE010000783.1:0-22988 GCA_027744055.1 Callyntrura sp. NNG-2020
GTCCGACAAAAACTAAACCACTTGATATCAACGCATGACGTGGCAGAAATTCACCATGTTTTACGATTGCAGAACAGTCGTTTTTAGGGATACTGGTATCTATTTAGCTATGGCACACGTACTACATGCACTGCGAAGGAGGGAGTGCGAATGACAAGTAAGTTCCTTTTAGGCACGCACGAACTTAACAATAATATCAACAAAAACTCAAACCGCTCAAATTCCCTATCACACTCCACATCTAGTAAAAGGACCACTGTCTGAGAATGTATTGTGTCTAACCAAACTTTTTAAAAAAATGTGTAGTTAAGCAAGTTATAGGATAATGAGCTGGTATAGTGGTAGAGGTAGAAAAAACAACACACTTGCCGCTTTTCGTTAGGGAGAGGGACATCATAAATGCATATAACACACATGACAAATATACACATGGTTTCATGGCAGAGTGGAAGGAAACTGCCAAACGTCCACCCTTACTTGGACATAATGTGCACTTAAACTAATAACGCATGCAAGATAAATTGGTTGAATAATCATGGCTTGCAGCAGCCTCACTATCAATGAAGTCATGTCCGTGCCAATGTTACTCCTCACATAGCGACATCCATGCCATACATAGCTCGGGCTTGATTCTAGATTACGTTACTTTCAGTTTCATTTTTTTGCCCAATTGCGTATAATACTTACATGCAGGACGTGTATATATGCGAATGATGAAGAACTGTCTACAGATTAACGACACAATTGTGCAAAGGGAATAGAAGGGCTTGACGGGTCTCATTTAACAGGGTTGTGCTGTTTAAAATTGAGACTAAAGTAGTTTGAATGTAGTGGTGGGGAAAAGAGACAGAGAGAGAGGGAGAGAGAAGATAATGATGAGTACCAACAGTTGACATGTCACCCAAGCATGGATATGCGTCGCATTGTGCATGCCAGCTTTGATATGAATCTGCGACACAGTCACTTTGACTTGGAGTTGGGATGATACCAATTTTGAAGCAAAGGAGGGAGGGGTTGAAAGAGATGTAAAGCCGTAAATTAATCTGAACAAAAGAAGCGTGTTGATTAGACACTGAATATTGGAAATTAGGAAGATTGCATACAAGAGGAGCTGTAAAGTACGTTGTTACCAGTTCATTAAAGTATGTCGACAAGGGATTAAATTTTAAAAATAAATCGAGGTCGTCGAAAATTCATCATTGCTGTTACATATTAATTTATTTTGTCTCGGAATTACTGCCCTGTTTCAAATTTATTAGATATGCCCATCAATGTAGGGGAATGTCAAATTTTATTGGCGTGTAGTGTGGCAATGGTAAAGCTGTGTAATGCTGGCTGTTAACAAGGTAGTTTGCTTATGCAATTCATATTTGCATGAAACTCCAATTTCCTTTATTTCATTGTGACAACTTATCAGCCTGTTTATTTTAGTTTTTTGGAAGCAAATTCACAAATACACACCAAATGTAATCAATTCGAGTCAGTCTAACAATTAATCTGAAATTCTCTTGTTGGGCGAGGTTGTTAATTAGCAAAAATCAAACTAATCTAATACGCAAACATTGAAAATAAACCGGGTCCCCAATTCTGCAGTTTGTAACAATACACAAGAACACAAGTGTATTTGACAATTTGACATGGTCGACGAAGATGTGCCCTATATTAGTCTAAAAATAAACCTGATTGTGAGTTGTACATATCCGTTCTCATACTAAACTTTGCCATTTGTCACTATCAGGTGCTTTCCCTAGGAGGAAATTTGGTTCGGTGTGATGAATAATTGGGAACAGTGAGTGGGCGGGTGGGAGAAGTATAACTAATTAATGATATGTGAAATGATTCTGCAGTAGAAATTTCAAATTACTGTTGTCGACCCTGTACGGTTCTGTTCTAATGCTTACTTGGAGTGATCAGCAATGCAGTATTGATTACATCATTGTATTTTCTAGTGTCGAAACAGGATATTCGAATATATAAAATTTAGAAAAAGTGAAAATTTAAAAAGGAAATGGGTGAACACAAACAAAGTTTTCGGCAAAAGTGTACACGTTTTAGTACGCAATGTCATCATTTAATTAACTCGTAAAAATCGCGACCATGTAAACACAGTGAGTGGGCGGGTGGGAGAAGTATAACTAATTAATGATATGTGAAATGATTCTGCAGTAGAAATTTCAAATTACTGTCCGACCCTGTACAGTTCTGTTCTAAACTTACTTGGAGCGATCAGCAATGCAGTGTATTGATTACATCATTGTATTTTGTAGTGTTAAAACAGGATATTCGAATATATAAAATTTAGAAAAAGTTAAAATTTAAAAAGGAAATGAGTGAACACAAACAAAGTTTTCGGCAAAAGTGTACACGTTTTAGTACGCAATGTCATCATTTAATTAACTCGTAAAAATCGCGACCATGTAAACCCATAAAAGGTAATACACACACGATAATAATCAAAAAAGCGTATCAAAGACACGAATACAAACAAACGTAATTACACAATTGCTATATGTAGCTTACAGTGTCTACTGTATTACTCTTCATTATCATGATTCATGATGAAGAGATTTAGGCTTGCCAACAATCATTATAACTCACTAAGAAATGCCATAAATTAATTCTCGTACTACGAAGACGCTTCTTGCTGATTGCCGGTTGTGATTTGCAATCAAGAGAACCCTTGTATTTCTGCGTGGCTAGCAACAAACGGCTCTGGCTAGCTGTGTATATTATATGGTGCTGCTACATGGAAGTAAGTAGTTGCTGGTTGCTGTTACAGGAATTCACGAGAACTTCTCTGTCCACTCTAAAAGCAAAGAATCTAGTAGGCCTTTATTATGGAGCGACTGATTATTTCATTTTTAAACTCTACCCGTATATATTATTATTCCATATTTGAGCGTCTATTTTTTACGAAAAGGATATGGAAAGGAGAAGAGACAACCTTCACACATATTAATCAAGCTTTTTTTTGCTGGGCAGTACCTATTGTGCCAAAAACTGCTGAGCGACAAGAGCACTTTGTATGATATACATAAATACTGGGCTGCACTGATGAATAATGACAATTGTCAATATTCAATGGAAGTAAACAAATCAAAATTGCCTTGAAGTCAAGATCGTTCTCACTGCTTTAAAACGCAACCACCATGGTTTGCAGGGTTCTCGTATGAAGTTATTTTGGAAGTGCGCTGCAATGACAAAACGTCCTGCTACGGCTCTATACATAATGCATCATGTCAAGTGCCATTTTCAAGTTCATTTATTGTTGCCATTTTCATAAAGCTTGTAGTATAGTGTAACAAATTCGCTCAACAAAGTGCATCTCATTATTCAAAAATTGGACGTGGCTCTGTTGTGTGAATAGGAATTGCATTCCATATACGATAACAATGTGGCCATAACTCAAACTCAAGTGAAGCTGGGGCTGCACTCGTTATTCATGTCCATTAAACACCATGACGCTCATCATTATCCCATCCCCTCTCTCATCTCATCTCATCTCCGAGAATGATATTCATCCCTTGAATCCCTTCCAATTCAAACTCCCAATAAGCTTTGGTCTGATCCGCTGGTCATCATCACCAGACAAAAAATAATCATCCTCTTCTGCTCGCAGTAATAAAAAAATGTGTACATGTGATGGTGACGCTCTTGATGATGCTGCAAATGCGCAAGGAATTTACGATCTACACGAACATAATAAAATAATAGAATCGAGATTTTTAATCTGAGATTTGACGATAATCCTTTCCGTTACCGCGACTTGTTTCCACCTCCGCACCAGCAATTTTGAAAGGGAACGTGAATTATGAGAGCAAATTTTGTTTGTAATGCCATCCATACACGGTACTTCAATCATCTTGTGTTCTCAAATGTTTGTGCTTGTTGTTACAATGAGATACGATTATTGTTGTGGGATGATGATGATTATGTACGCTCTGATATGATCGTTTTTGCGAGAGATAATCATTAACAGTAGCAATAACACAGGAGAGCAATTTTTATTTTCGTTTTAAACTATTTTGTTATTACCTACTCGTCAATTGGTAGCTGTAGGAGTAACTGCTATAAACTATTGCAACCAGTAGTGTAATGTGTAGATATTTGAATTTATGACTGCGTGTCTGTATGTAATAATTACTCGTGCCGATCCTCCTATTTTGTGTACTTCCCTTATATGTTGAAGTAGTCAGTTGGTGGCGGTTAGCTGATAGGAGGATTTTGTTGATGTAACAGTGATGTAAGATGTAACTATTCTGTGCTGCAAGATATCATCGGAAGAATCAGACGAATTAAAATATCAGCCATTATTATTATATGCTTTGTTTCGTTTCGTTGAACATTTAAATCATTCCGTATCAATTCTTTCGTCTTCCTTCCCAAAAAAATTTCTTATCGCAAATCGTAACATTGTAAGCAGAAACCAAGGCGTTCCGCCCAAGGATACCGCCTGATTTTTGAACACGCGTAAACATGATTAGATATGTGCTTTGAGGAAGGAAGCGATAAATATTGTGTGTAAAAATGACAAGCCAGCTCGCCCACGACAAATTTCAGAAACAAACTGATACGATGCATGATGATGGGAACGTTGACTTGCAGACAGGGATCAGAAGAGATGTGATGTGTGTAACGCTAAATTAGCGTAAAATTAGACACGTATTGTGGCTAAATTTGTACCGGCAAAACAGTTTGGAGTTTGGATTTGGTTATGTACTTACTGGACGTATGTACGAGGAAAAAACTTGTAGGGATATTGACATATTATCAAACTTGGGTTATAAGGCAAGGTGTGTGGTTGTGGTGTTGAGTCAAAATTTTGCTGCAAAGTTGGCATTGCCAGAGTGTGTACAGGTTCTTGTCTTGTAGGATTACAATCATAATCATTATTTCTACAAGACATATTCATCACATTACACATATAAGGTTACAAATGAACCGTTAAATTTATGTGGCATGGGCGTAGACAGGATTGCACTCTAATTTAATACTTTGGCACCCACGCCGAACATTTTGAAATTACACAAAGTTTTAGTAGTTTGTTGTTACGATATTGGTAGCTTTTGCTAATGCAGCTGATTATTCATGATTCATGAAATCTATACTTTATACAAATAGTAGGTTTATCAAAGCCATTCATGGATTTGGTTTATCGACACCATTCATCTTTTAATACCATCATTGTCCTCAGACCGCGGGGATCAGCGTACAAGCTCGTACAGGAAGCAGTGACTAGGCATTCTTATCACGTGCATATTTATGCTTGTATTGAAGGCAAGTGATAAACAATTTCAACAAAAAGATTAGGAGCGATGTGAGTCGCCAAAATCGTAGCTTGTCTTATTCGTCGGATAAACTATAGAATTCGTACACGTACATTTACATATACAGCAAACAGGGAGATCAGCATCTGAAAACAGCTTGTTGTGTTGCTGCCCATGATTTTCAAAATGTCTTGTCTACCAAGTTGCAAGATAAATTTTTGGAGTTGCGGATTATGAATACCATATAAAAGTTACAATAAAATATGAACTTAACATGCAGATAAGCATCGTACACACCAAAGCGGATGCAAACAGCAAATATCCATACAGAAAAAAAGCACTTCACTGTGCACCAAAACAAAAAATATTAACATCATTTCCGATGTTACTGCTGCATTTAAAATTCAAGAATCCATTAATCGTTATTGAAGAGAGCATTCAACTTTTTTTTATATTTTATACCAGAGCCCAGCTTATGAATGTGAATTGTTTACATCACGTAGATGGGCGAAGAGAGAGAAAAATCTTACAAGGTGAGATCAACCACATTTCATTGGTAATAACGAGGTATAATCGTCTAGGTTGAGGTTTGTACCAAAATACCCCAATCCCCAAAAAAATCGCCGATTGAAATCTTGTTTGATGTTTAAAACTTGTAGATATTACCAATTCATCTGTGACCTATAAAGTCGATACATACAAGATTAAAATTATAACGTTTATCGAACAAAGAGTAATGTGCAGTATTTTAATGATAGGTTTTTTTATTGCTTCGTTCTTATTTTTATGGGGATATATATACGACGACGATATGCACAGGGTAAAACGTAGCACGATAAGAATGTTACAGGTAACAAATGTAATTAAAAACAGCTTAAGAAACCTCGTTTTTGGTACAACAATCCACCAAAATACACTTCCGATTTAGTGGCATGTGTTATTTTATTGACAGCTGGTAGTAAATGAAACTGTGTATTGTTATAATCAGAAAGGAAGTTGTAGCAAAAGTGTTACGTATGCTTAACAGTCAAATCTTGAACTAGTTGAACCACCCATTTGTGGAGCAGGAACGAATATTTATAGCTATAAGCTATATGGGTGTAAATCACGACTGTGCTTGACGTTTGAAGAGTAAACACGATAATTCTATCATAATAAAAACGTATTTCAGTTTAATCTCTGATTTTACACTTCCACGTCAAAATCTTTGCTGACCGGTACATGTCCGAAATTAGTTTACGCGTATAAGAAAACCTTGTAGAAAGATTGTAACAAGCTGGGTTGACGGTATGATCGTGATCATACGTATTTCAAAATTAGCTGATTTTTATTTTTTTTAAACCATACACCAAATCATTTCACGGCATAACTTCGTGGAAGCGAAAACAGCAAATTATCGTATTATTTTCGCCAAATTGCATGTACTTGAATCCCTCAATGGCTCAATCTTCTGTTATGGATGAACTATGAACATGCCATATAGTTATATAGCCTTTTTGCCACCACTGCAGCAGTGCAGGCAGCATCTCAATATTTTCATCCGGATGTTTTTTTACAGTCTTCATGTAACAATGGAAAATTTGTGATGACGATCGAAAATTACGTTCATTCAATTACTTATCCTGTGCTGTTGTACAAACCAACATGAAATCCCAAGGCACTCCGCTCAGGTCAGCACTAATGATAATGATGTGGTATCCGTACAAAAAATAAGCTAATGAATATACATTTTAAATGGCAAAGCCTCACAAATCAAGAAGCGTTTTTTGTGGGATAGGCTGTGGCCACAAGTAAAAATGTCTGAAAACTCAATCGTGCAGCCGTGCAGTCAGTCTTCTATATCAAAAATAGCTGACGCAACACAAAAAAACGGCGTTTGTTTACCTTTGTTCACGTTCATGCAGCTTTACCTTTCCGAAGAAGTTCCTATTTAACGATTCAGTTTCTGAGGTAAGGGGAATCACGTCCACTTTTATGCATCACACAAGAAATCGAGTAGTACTACAGCAAAAAGGACTTGGGGCAAAAGTAATTTTCTCAGCTAAATTTTCAAAATGTTTCACAGATCGGAGGATATTAAAAACCAGAACCAGAACATCAATAAAAGAAGAGGGAAGTCATGATACCTACCAGATGCTGTATAGGATTGGTAAAGAATATTAAATTGTGAAAAACCGCTACGCAAATCGTATGTGTACATTCATGAAAATAATGGAAATACATACATTTTAATGTATTATTGCGCTGCGTATCAAAATTTGCATTCTTCACACTTTGACGAGATATTTATTCCATGATCCTTTTAAAATCGCAAATAACTTCCCCTTTCATGGCCTGTTTGCCTGAATTCTTGAAGTGGTAAAAGAAACTGTGAGTGTAGTAAATACAGGTATGATACAGTAGTAATATATATGTAGTAATGAATAGGGGGTTTTTTTTACCACATTTAGCTTTTACATCATATAAAAAATAAGTAATCATAATTCCGCAACCTCGCTTAAGTAAACGCGGCGGCAACTCGCTTGTTTCAGGATTTTTCTATTTAATAGTTTGAAACTGCCGGTTTTACTTTGTTATTCTACTACGGCCACCTTAATAATAATAATTATTACAACTAGCTCCCTGTAACCCACAAGATGAACTCAAACCAGATCTGAATCTTTAAAATTTTGTAACTTTATACAAGCACGGTTTGTTGTCAAAAAATTTTACTTTTAATACGAGTTACAGCCTACAATAGAAAGATGAATACGATCAGGGGATGGATGGCTCAAGCGGTAACTGTGCAAATCGTACGATACGAGTGTTGCAATAAAAACAACTAATTTTGCTGCCAATAATACAACAATTGTATTTAGGACTTAGCACTTAGAATGTTTAAATGGCGTCTTCATTCTTTGGTGTAAATCCAAAAAACAGCAACTGTAAAAACGGAATGCACGTATAGCAGGTATATAGGGTAGGCGTTTAATATGCATGTAATGCAATGCTTGTTCCGATTTCAGACTTGACTACCTACTTGACTGTACAAGTACCCCGCTCGTTATAATCACTTATTATACCTTTCATTCATTCAGTCACCAGCTGCAGCTCTGAAAACGAAAAGACACTGACGTGCTTTTCGACACTCAAACCTCTCTGAAGCACGCTATTACTATTTTTACGAAGTTAAAATTCTTTTAGCCTTGTGCCAAATCAAAGGATACCTAGTAGAAACGCTCGCGCATTTTCCTCTTTTGTTTTGCAGCTGGGCTTCTGCTTTTGACATTACTACTTACACACAGCCCGTGCGATTGTGCGTGAGTGTCTTGTTTGTGTACTCGTATTCTGTACTTTTTTTTATCATCGTGGTATCATTTCTTTATATGCGTACACAACACATACACTTATACAGCGCAATTTCTACATTTTATCTTTTGTTACATAAAAATATAAGCACACTCCCTTCATAATGTGATCTGACGTATGTGATGGTGTTGGCGATGTTCGTTACCCAGTTGTCTGATTGGCAAAATGAAAGAAGCAGAGATGTTATCACGCAGTACTTTTGACTTTTTATTGTACATGGGGAGATTCTAAAGACAAACTAGTGTAAAGTAAACATCATCTCTTAATAATGCTAATGAATGATTGGAGGACTGTGATATGTACTTTAGCGCTTTATCAAGATGGAAGGATGTCGTTTTCTATTTGTGAATCAACACAATGAATAGGGACGCTGGGGCATTAGGTAGAGTAGACAGAAATGTTGATGTGAACGTGTTTAGGCGATTATGATGTGTGGCTGGTGGCGGTACTGATGATGACGCTGGCTCCGAGCAAGAAAAAATCTGTACAAGATTACTATTTATTACTAAATATATTGATCGTCATAATCATCAGCGTCTTCTTTGTGATTATCCAATCTTCGCTTATAATTCACAATCACACAACACAACTTTTGCAGTGCGGTGTACCGATATGCACATACCTACACATCATCGTCGATGTGCATGCAACATTGTATCAACGTAATGTTGAGCTAGTATTGTTATAAATACATTTAATAGAATAGACGAGGTTGAGGTGACTTTTGTTACACCTTAATCATTTATCATCGTCGAGCTCATAAAATGCCGATTGCGTAAGGAGACAAAAATAGAAAAGCTCTAGGACATAATAGCACTTTCAATATTAGAATATGATGCCATACACCACACACAGAAAAAAGTAAAGAGGGGCCAGGCTTGTAGTAACGAAAAAGATAGTAATGAATGTCGTTGTCGTAATTAAGTTTGCACGCTACACACCACAACAACACAGGCATTGTTTTGGCATACAGAAAAATAGAGAAATGCATGTGCTTGTGCTTTGAAGATTGTGATTCACCCTCCTGTTGTAATGTAAATTTTTAAATATACATATTTCTACTTGAGACATTTCTTCCTTTAATTACAAAAGTGCAAGTACAAGTATATAATTTAATATGATATAAATTTACATGCTCCTTTCATTCAATTTTTATTTACCGGACATCAAAAGCGAAAGGTGCATAAAAGGTACTTTGACAAACCCATTTTCCATGTTATTTTAAAATATTGCCAGACATGCAAGAATGTAGTATAATAAGCTCAAACAAAACAGGACGTACAACGCTGTTGCATTTTGAAATTTGTGATTGGGAAAGAAAAAACATATATCATATTAATGTCTTACATGCATGCCTAACTGCTGTGTCGTAAATATTTTAATGAAATCGGTCTTGCTTCCTAAATTAAATGTTCGTGTGAAATATTAAAACAGTAACCGTAAAGCATACATGTTATGTTGGGGCTCTGCTTCCGTCTCTTTTCACTTATTAAGCTGCTTAAATATGCATAGCTGAATTAACAACACTGCTACACCTTGATTTAGTAAAAGTAAAGTGCTTTAATTTTATTACAATACGATGCCTCAGAATCTCTTGTATAAACGATGATGAAGATATACTTAACTTTTTGTTGTCTTCTCTGCTGTTGCCAACTGTCAGTCAGTTATATTCTTTTTAATAAACAAGGAGCGCCAAGCGCGAGCGTCAGCCCAGCTTTTGTAGTGACGACTTTGTATGTTTATTAATGCGCACTAACTGTGAAGCGTGCACAAGCATATCGTACCGCGTAAATGCATATATTTTGTTCTATATCTCTATCACACAACGTCTGCACTTGTAATTTGTAATAAGTTCAATTTTGCTTTCAAGTTAACATTTAATGTACAAAACCAACCACATAATTATTTATCACCTTCTCGAGAGTAATTGCAACGTTTTAAAAAGAGAACTAGAGCAAAGAATTATGGACATTTTTAGTTTAACTTGCTTTGAGGGAGAATTACTACTCAGGAAAACTGACATCACAAGTACAAAGCTATAATGAACAATAATGTATGCAGGACCAGCAGAATTTTACTGGGATTTCTTATACCCATGCATTTTCTAAAGTGCATGCCGTCTTCGGACACCTGAGTTCCAGTTCTAATTGCTACTTAAAAATAACGACTGCGAATGTCATTTGTGCTCACGTATCAACTGTGATACGATATCACCCTTGCCAAATATAGAAAATTTCAAAACCGCCGTTGTAAGAAGATGAAGCCCAGTTAGAAATTTTCTGGGGATGGTTCATAGTTGGGAATATACTGAGGTGAACCAAACTGGTAAGAGCAAACCTTACTAAAAATACATTATTACCTACATTACCTCTACGTACCTGTATATAAACTTTGAATTACTTTTATAAAATTGTTCCATCATATCTTGCATTTGATTTGGTTTGGGTCAACTTTTACTAATCCCATCCGAATGACCGCCACCGTCACCATTCATCATAGGTACCAACAACCATCTACAAGATCGTTATTTTCCTGTTGAGAGGTTTTGGACATGAGATGAAGCGCCTAATGCATTGAAAAGTATACTTGTAAGTTAGCTGGTCTTGGTTGCACGACAAAAAACGTCGACAAATATAATATAGTTATTGTAACATTATTACTTGGTTATTATCATTGTTAAATTAAACTTCCAAGCAGCGTATGTCCTTGTTTGTTTGTCAGGGGTACACTCTTATTAAGATTATGTGTGTGAAAACGTGCTTTTCTTTTTGTATACGTAGATAATCGGAGCAGACGTACGGAATGACAAAACATCATGTCCTTTTGCGATTTGCAATAGCAAACATTGCACTGCAATACGTGTACCTGTTTCATGTCAGGTAGTGGGTAAATGAACTTTTAAATCATTTTTGAAACGACTTGCATAAAACAAGTATAAATTATGATTATGACTATGAGCTTAAGATATATGCAATGAGTGGTAATGAAACTTCTACCTAACTTTATCAAACACTCTTATATATGAGTCGCAACGGTTTGAATGGTTCTTTTGCTTTTCCGCAATGCATATTTGTCACAATAAGCCAAATAAGCAGTAGTTAAACTTTTTAAAACGTTAACGACAAAAATATTACGCAGTCAGAAATGCAAGTAAATGGCTTGGATTTTTGTTAGTTGACGAATTCATATAGGCATGTAGGTGTAAGTATAGATATACAAAAACTACGCCTTACAATTCGGCACAATATGCCCATATAAGTACAAAATATCATTATTCATTATTGACAGATGGCACAAGTTTTAAAGTTAAATTCTTATATCCAATAATCATCCGGATTTACGTAAAAATATTATGTTGTTTACCTGCATAACATAATGTGCAATTTAATTATATAAGAGGGAAATTTAACCTATTTTTTATTGCCAAATTCTTTGGAGCAATGCGAATATTGTGGCAAGTACACATATCAGTGACAGCAGCTGTCATGTTAGTTTTTGCACTGCGAAAATGGCACATAAACATGTTAACCTGTGTAAAATAACAATTATGGCGCGTACAACCTCGCCGCATAAGTGTAGGGAAGACAATGTCAAGTACAACAATTGTTGGCGTAGACTATATAGGATTAAAGGATCTAGACTAGATGAAATGTACTGATAGCAAATTAAAGTAGGAGCAGATAAGCATGCATAGATAATATATCCTAATCGACATTTAAGCGTCGGATGTACAAGGTGAACTCTTTGAAATTTTTCGTGCTACGAGTTCATATTCATTAATAGCAGATAATAGTTCTCATAAGTGGTAGTAATATTCAATGAAGCCAGTTTCTACGTCAGAAATATATACCAATAAAATTCATGTGTTTTGCAGTTTCAACAGCTGTAAAGCAGATTTTTAGCAAATTGCTTTGGGAAATTGCATTTAGTAGCTACCGACAATTACTATATACACCATACCTGGCACCCAACATGCATGAATTTACGAAATCATTTCTCACCGGATGGGGCATACCGTGAAACAATATGACTTTTGCGTTTTTCAGTTGCTTCACAAATAATCGTGAAAACAAGTAACCATGAAGGAATTAAAGCACCTAGGCTAGGCATTACTGCCAATTTGAGCATCTTCTTGCTAAAATTAATTATTACGTAATTTACAAAATGGTGTAGCATTATTTTCTACGAATCTGGAAATTACTAGTAATTTACTAGAGTGAGCACAATAGAGCATTATATTGCACCACATTCCCCTTTTCACCCCAATTTCGTTAATCCACGCATAAGGTTACGTCTTCTCCCAACACAAAATATGTGATGCGAGACTACGAGTCTCGTCATCATTATAATTTACAGAAGCCTTGAAGTGTGCATAGTTCACCAGAAGTAATATAAACGGGAAAGACAACAATGCTATGAGAAAGTATGGTCGTATTAGTCGTAAATATCATGGCTTAAAATACACAAAAACCATCAATTCAAGAGTTGAACATCTGAAGCTATCTGTTCGGATACATTTTACAAAAATATTTTGGATATTATGTAGCTACATAACATTTTCGTATATAACATAGTTTTTTTATCCACCTTCATAGATGTCTTAAACATGTACTAATTAAGGGTCTGGTCAAATTATGTGTTATTTGTGTATTTAAATCTCAATTCATATAATTCCAGACAAATTACTCATTTTTATGGGTTTATATCAAGTTGTCGAATTTACATAATGTGCTGCCACATTGGGAGAAATTACTCGTTTTTACACAACTTTTGCTGCTACTAACTGACACATCATTCCACATCAATTAGGCAAAAGTAACTTAAGTCTACCTGTCGTACGTATTTTTATATCCCAGTTTTTGTTTTATTCGATAATGACGTATATCTACACAATGCAATAATGAGATAATATAATGTAAATATCAGTCACGCGTTATGATATCACAATCACAGCATTTTTATCTTATATTTGTTGACACATCTGTTCTGTTCTGTTTTACATTCAATGCTAACTTATATCCTCGTTCAAGCAATTTTATACACTTTCCATTATTCTAAGCAGCAACATTCTTCAAAAAGTACAAAACTGACATTTTGTTTTTAATTCAAAGTTCAGCCAACAGTAGCTACGGAAAGTATTGTTCGTAGTTTATTGTTACGCTATGACACAAGGGTTAGTTTGTTGTTGCTTGCAATGTGTAACAACATATAAAAGTACCAGTAATTTATTTCATTTTTTACAGGATGTATGTGGTTTACCTATGCATTGTAAAGTCTTTGATATGTGTACTATCTGCAATGTTAATGTCAATGCTTTACGCTTTTTACAATTCACACACCTGCGTGGCGTATATATGTATGTGCATGGTAAAAGTTTTGTTTCCAGCATTCAGTAGACATTCATCCCGTTCATATATATATGAATGCGTACTGCGGAACAATTGGGGGAAATAATTTATCCCTTTGAAACAAGATTATAATCCTCAGTATCCCCCTAGCTTATTTCCTCTCTTCAATTTTTCTACGAACGTCGAGTTATGTATGCCACATGGACATGCAGCAGCAGACACCAAATTACTCTTCACTTCAAACTTGTCCATATGTACCTGCTGTTGCTGGCTGGAGAAGTTTACCAAGGCTCGCTTCTATTTAAAAACGCAATGCATTAGAAATGCGTGTGTTTTTTCAAGGATAGTGATGTAACAACGAAAAACAAAAAGAAGCAAACAATCGACCCTTTGCTTCGCTTTAAAAGTAGTGACTAAGGCAAGTTGTGGTGTATAGCCTTTCAGTTATGAATTGTGACATGTGATGCAGCATATGTCTAGAAGGAAACGAATAATGGCTTTTAAAGAGACATGTACTTGCACTCTACATAATGCTGCAAGCCGTGTTTGCCGTCAGTTGCGTCTTTCTAAAAATTGGATGTGTTCTAATTCTAATGTATTCTGCTTTGGATAAAACAGACACGTATCGGCCAACATCATGTCGATTCTTGAGACAAATCATAAATTTCCAAACTCCAGCCTACAAACTACTCACGTCGAAATTTAAAGCTGACATGATTCTGACTGACAACTGACGTTCAGCCATTTTTATTATAATACAACTGGCGCATTTTAGCCTTATTTTTTTGACAATAGGAGTAAATGACTAGCAAAAAACGCATTAAGCCAAATTTTCCAAGCAAGCGAAGCTAAGCTAGAAACCGGTAGATGTAAAGATTTGTTTTAAATAAGTCTTTTTTCTTACCACTTTCACGAAATGAGCCACCTAAGGAGCTATTTGCTGACGTTGTATCAGAGTTATTTCCGCCATTATCCTTGGTTTCGCCAACGTTTGCTGCAGATGCAGCTACTGTAGTTCCCGCAGTGTCTTTCATTTTGAATGCATAAATTGATGAAAAGGTGTTAAGTTGAATTTGATGTTGTTGATAAATTTAGGCGCGTTACAGGGTTCCCTTTCGTTGGGCTGTCAATTGAGACAATAGAAACATCACTATTTTGTCAGCTTGAAGATAAGTACATGCTACATAGTACCAGACAGTATACAACAGAGAGACAGAAGAGAGACTTTTAAGACCATGCAGACAAGAATTAAGTTAGTAACACTTTCACTCTGCTGATGCCTTTGTTGGCATAACGGAAAGGATAAAAAATTGTTATTAAAAAGGGCCGCAGATTTGTTGCATATCATTATTTGAATTTCAGATACGAATTTGTAAACACTAGTACCTGCGAACCCCAAAAAATAAGTAAGTTGGGCTACATGTTAGTATAAAGAAGTTTATTTAATGCGGTTATTCTATCAGACTGCTTTATAGGTATGTTCTGTTACGCTTTGGCGAAAAGTGTGATGTGGATGTTACATGTCTGTGTACAATATTCATATTCTTGTCAAACGAAACCAACTATGACAATACAATATCTTCCTGCTTGACTGCTGACACAAGAAAAGAAAGCAGAAAAAGAGTGCCAGATCGGGTCCTTGGCTTAGTAATTTCTTCATTACCGCACATTTAGGCAAACAGTACGTTTGCGGGTGAGATTATTATAAATTTAGACAGTAATGTGGATCATTCTTTAGTTTTCTACACAGTACGTCTTACTTACTTTCGTTAAAGCTAAAACTGTCTGCAAAAATCATTTTCTTTTCGGTGCGGCATGCTCGTATAATAAATTGCTCAGAAGAGAAATCTAATCTTGATCGAATGACTGCGGAAATTGTCAAACGGAATTTTAAGAGGATTTTGGGTTTGGGACACATAGACGGTTCTGCTTTAGAAATTTTGTGTCTTGACGAAGAATGAACATAAAGGAAGTCGTGAGATTAAGACAT
This sequence comes from Callyntrura sp. NNG-2020, assembly GCA_027744055.1. NCBI lineage: Eukaryota > Metazoa > Arthropoda > Collembola > Entomobryomorpha > Paronellidae > Callyntrura > Callyntrura sp. NNG-2020. The sequence goes on from JAHZNE010000783.1 coordinate 15,954, forward strand.
GCATGGCGTCCACAATAGAAAACATAAAAAAAGTAGGTGGATTGGAACCGATATCATAAAAATCCCGTTACTTTGTTGTTACAAAGCCTTCAAAATACTGCACCAAAAAACTAATTCACACCTCCTCCTTTCATTAGATACATTAGCGCCTTTGATTACTACAAAGTGATAGACGAGCCCATTTTTTGAGGAACACGCAGTGTTTGAAAAAACACGATAATGTTCACTCACAAACATACTTATAGGTAAAGAAAAATCGGTTTATAAATCCATTTTGCATCAAGTAACGAAGAAAACGCATTATCACGTCATAAGACGACGGAATAAGAAACATAACAGATGCAACTTACCAACAAAGAAATACTTTTTGCCACCTTTTTGTTGATGATGACTAATGGATACAGCAAAAGTGAGGATGATGAATGATGCTATCAGACGATTACGAAAATTGCTGAACGATGCCAAAAAATACACTTGAAAAAGTTTCCTTTTTATACACTGCGTAATCCGGCCACAATGCAGGAAAACCTATAAGTCCATGTGTGAAAATGGCAGCGGTTACGAGAATTTTTGCAACACAACAAAAAATGAGTAAATAAAATGTTACTACGTACTTGGGTAGACGTAGACCGTTCTGTAAATATTCGCATGAAAATACAACTCACAAGTAAACACACCTTTTCAAGTGACACTGCAATTTTGTACAAGATACACAAGTTCACAAATTCACAGAACAACACAATGAACAATTGATCTAACAAAGTATCAAGCAACGTGGTTACCGAAAGACACTGTGGTATTAGCGAGATTCACTCTGCAAAAAAACTAATCTTCACGGTATGATTACACTCTTGGTTATAATGTCAAATAAGGAGGAGTGTCATGACATGTAGTATGTACTTATAAGCACAAAAATAACATTACATGAACTTTACAATCAAAACATAGTCTCAGTGTCAGTTTTCTCTCTGCAACAAATGCACGTGTGCATGCTATTTTCAATGGGAATCTGTACAACAATCTGCACAAGGGATTTACTTGGGTGAATATGAATTGTGGAATAGTTACTTTTGATTTTGAATGTCCTTCCTTTAATTAAACAAACAAATCGCACCTATAAAACACTTTACTTTATGTCAATTCATGCAACGTTGACACTGTCAACGAGAAGAATTGCAAATATTTTTCTTTCTTATCCAAACCTTTTCACAATAATAACAGGAAGAATTGGTTAAGGTCCCTGCTCGCAGGTCTGATTAACTCAGAATGCTGATGTTCTTTGTCATTGATGGTCATCGACGTAGTCTATGTAAACAGTAAGCACTAAAAAGGACACTGTTGTTCAGTCGTTGAGCGTAATTTCCACTGTATCACCAAAATTTCTATGAATGCGGTTTTTTCATCACTGAACGTACATATCTCTTCTAAATGAACTGCACACGCAAAACGTAAAACACTTTACTTCCTCTCGAATTTCATGCATGCCTAAGCTAAGACGCTTGCGTTTTACTGTTGTAGCACACCTGAAAGTTTCTGATTTGTATGGCAGCTGCAACAACGACTCTCGTTCTTCCTTCTCTGAATGACAAGCGTACACTGCCACTACGCATGCACACCTTGAACCAGACGAACTGAGAAAACCTGAGGAACACTTGGTATACAGATATATACAGACAGCGACACGGCATGAAAAAAATAAATAAAATACAGGTGAGTTTATGATTCTTTGTGGTGATGTTGGTGGTAGTCACTCACACAACAAAACATTAGCACACATTTCGGCTCCCTCATCATCATCATCATCATCATACAGTATACTTTTTTTAATGCCATTCTAAACGAAAACGTCCGTTGTGTAAAGACTGAAATGTAGACATACAGATTGTTTATCATTTATGTAGGTACGCGTAGTTGATGTTAGTATCATTGTGTGATTGCTTATTCTGTGCCTGCTTTTTGTACACGCAGATTGCAGATAGTGTATGGAGAAACATAATTTAATCTAGAAGTGTAAATTGTACACAGCACATTTTGCAGACTGTAGCACCACTAAAAAATTAACAGAGTAGCTAAATTCACGTTTTTAAAGAAGTTTGTGTGAAACGAGCCGAAGTTTGTTATAATATGTATATCTTCGGGTTATCATGCATGACAATTTTCTGCCGTCTATATAACTTGTCCGTGCTACTACAGTGCCCAGAGGAGGGATAAACATGCTTTTGTAATCTACGAACAAATAAAAATATTATAAAAATGTTTCACTGTGTATATAATTATGCTAATTATTGAAGCTTCTACGTGTATTTGTATGCATGGGTTAACTCAAGTTAAGTTGTTCTTGTCTCTATTTTAGTGATTGGCTTTGTGCAGGTAAGCACTTAGGTAAGCGTTTAGTCAAATGATATAAAACTGTTTTAGCTTCAATCTCTAGCCACGCTGTGGAATTTTTTTTTACCATAATAACATATCTTGGCTAGTATTTACCTATCTACATTGGGCCGCTAAATAAGTTGTTTTTGTAGGTAAATGAAAATACCTAGCATAGCATAACCGAGAGGGATTATTGAGAAATCAAAGCAAAATGGATTTTGCGAATTAAGTCTTCAGTCGACGAACGACAACAACGATGCGTTTCAGATGTGAGTATAGCGTGATATCAAGTATGTAAATTATTTCTGGGTACCTTGTTTTTCCCCTATCATTACAACGTCTTACCACCTCTTTTCTAAAGAAATGATAAAAATTCGCAAAAATTATTTGTAAAATTCGTAGATAAAGCAGCAAGGAAGTGCAACCTAATGTGTTTACGCTGTAAATAGTTTGATCAAAAATATCTTGTCTTACATGTGTTGTAGTAGTAAGGTTTGAATTAGGTATGCATGAATTTATTGAAAATGCATGCGGCTACCATTGATTATCATCATTTTAATTGAAATTAATATTGTTATTGTACTTGTCCAAAATTGATAAAAAAACTGAATTTTTAAAGAGAAAGATGACAGGAAGTTATTTTAAATTATCTTTCCGTAATGTAAAATTGAAATAGGCAAACATAAAAAATTGTTTTAATTATTATGACGCGTATTTCTTTGTAGTAGAAATGACGTCTTTTATTTTAATGCCCACTGGTCAGCAACGGTCGGCGTGACTATTTATATGCGCATTACATTTCATATTGTCTTTGGAATAACTACTACATGAATATGCACACGTGACTCCAATGGCACTCATTATTTTCTTATCACCACCATCGTAATAATATTAACTTTATAACTTCAGTCAAGCGGACACTAAGCAGTTTATATAGGAATGGGTGATAAACGAAACAGATTGATTTGCGATATCCGGTTCTCGGCACTTGTAATGTGGCAATCTCGTTAAAACTTTTCATTTTGATGGATGATATATGTATGACGCAATGTAAATATCATGAACTAACTAATAAGTAAAAAGTAAACTAGAACTATTAACGAAATTTAGTTTTTAAGTCTTCAGTAAATGGTAAAACCCATATTTCATTTTTTAAGCATATATTTGGGAAACTTAAATGGTAAAAGTGTTTAAAATTTTAGTTAGTTTTTTAATGGAAAACGCAGAGATCGTGACAGTACTGTCGAATATGTTTTGTTTTGTACTTCGTCTTTAATAATGTTATATGTGCCGGTCTTGCATTTAATCTGACTATTAGAGAATCGAGTTACGACACATGTCTCATTATAACAAATGGGTATTAGATGAAGTTTAATGCTAAATGCTCTAAATTACTCTGCCTGAAGATTGCATTCCCTAGTTTACGCAGCAATCAATGTTTAATTCATGAAAGAATGTTCGCTTTTCGCTTCTTCTTGTTTACTTAATTTTGCATTTCCCCAAAGTTTTATGTTGTATGTCATTACGCTATAAAAAGAAGGAACGAAAAACTGAAGAAGTGAAAGGTAAGTGCTGATATCATGCGGTCGGTTGCATAACTATCTGTACTCTTTGCTGAAAGTGTTGTCCAAGCCACGTCAAACCTTTTGCCCAATTTATTTTGCAACAACATTTTATGTAATAAAATTTTGCAAAATTAATGACTTTCTAATAAGCGTGAAGAGTCGTATGTTATCAAAATTATATTGAATGCAAGTAACATGTTCGCCGNATGTTATCAAAATTATATTGAATGCAAGTTACATGTTCGCCGAGAATGCCCAAGAACATTTGAAACTTTGTTCGTGACGTTATAATTGATTCTTTTAATAAAAAGATCATTAAAAATGTGAAAGTATATGGCAGAAATGCCTGCATAATATAGTACACAATGAATTTGGGGTTGAGTGAATGGTGAGTGAACTCGTACTGTCAAGTTAAATGTTTGGACAAGGTAGTTTGATAAACCATCAACTTGAAGTAGTTACGCGATTAATTTCTGATAAAAGAGTAAAAATCATTAATAAAAACATGCTATTTACCAACACTTTCATTATTTTCATTCATGATATTTATACATTATAGGTAACTTTACTTTCCATCAAGTGGTACGTAAATAACATGAACTGGATAAATAAATAATTTGCTTGTTATGTAGTAAACATTATTTTTGAGAGATACTGTTCTGCGTTCGCCATGCCCCTGCAAACCGTTCCTGTTCCTAAAATTCATTGTCCTGTGCCGTTTTCTTTTACATCAAATTAAGCATTCTTAAGCGGTGCTTTATTTTCCGAATTTGAGTCTCTAGCAGGTCCGGCATGTCAATGCTACCCTCATAAAGCACTCTAAATTCCTCCCTAAGGGTTGCTCGTCGATCAAGATAGTCCAAAAAGAACTGTGGAATAATAAAATAAAAGATAACTTTATTGTACACTAGTTATAAATAAATGTTCATGCTAATATGCACTAATTGGTTTATACAATTACCTTATAGTACTTTTTACCATCTTCTGCATATTCAATTGCATTAGGATGAAGCGGATGATCATGACAAATACTACCCAATATTCTCCCAATAGAAAGAACGCACGCGAGTAAGATTTTTTCGTAATCTGAATTGAAACCCTTATCGGGGTTTTTGCTAATAAAGAAAAAAATAGTGTATCTTGTCTTTAGCATTTAACAAATGAGATTGTGAGATTTAAGAAAAGAAAAAAGAAAACGCGACAGCGTCTTAAAATCGTCGATAAACTTACAGGTCAAAGTCGAAAACTTCCAAATTACGTTTGTGAGCATCACACGCATCAGTCAGCCACTTGACTAGTTTCTTATCCTTTGGTCTAAGAGATTCACCTCTGTCTTTAATTTCTTCCACCTAAAAATTAATAATGCAAAAATGGCTATATAGTCCTTTTGCTAATTAAAAAGAATTATTAATGGAAAGTTTTTGGTCTTACTTTCAACTTATAAATTTTCTCGTACGTTTCCGCTAGATCGCGCAAGAGTTGATGAAATATATCAAAGTAAACTTTAGCATTGAGTTGTGCAAGGAGCTCTTCCATTAATGCTATCCTTCTCCTGTGCATTTTAATTTGTCTAGAGAAAATAATCATAAAATCTTAAACAAGTCTGTTCCATGTAACGTAACTGGAAACTAACAAAATTACATGTCTCACCTTTCCAGGCTGGGTTCAAAGAATGACAAGAATTTAAACGCTTCACTATAATCAGTAATAATATCAATGTGGTCAGAAGCGAACTCATCAATGATATAGTACTCTTTCGCAATGTTAATCCATCTTTGAGTCGCAAGAAAAACAACTCTACCCTCATCAAAATCCCGAACAAATCGACCATTCAATCTAAAATGAAACACAAATAATGGTTTATAATAATTTTATTTTTTAAACAATTTCACCTTAATGCATTTTATTTTTTATTTCTTACTTCGCTTTCGTTGAATTGACTGAGATCTAAAGACGGAAACTTCAGGTCCCTAATTATCAACAGGGTGTCGTATTCTTCCTGCTCATAACTTATTTCCAAACTGAGTTTCTCATACTTCGAAAATACCATTCTGTTGTCAAATTTAACAGGTTTCTTTGTCTGTTCCTCTAAATCTTTCAGACGGTCACACGATGCTTCCAACAAAGCCACCCCAAACTTTGCCCAGGCCCTTGCTAAATCTGCCCAAGTTTGTTTAAAGTGATCTGAAGACTTCTCCTCCTCGGGTGTAGCACTTAAAACTGCTGTTGCTGAAACCAGCATACAACGAGCAGTTTGGAACGATTGTACATTTATCATTAAAACTGACGCCATCTTCGCAGTATCGGCTCCCCATGTGATGTTGTTGTAATCGCCCTTTTCTAGTTGGCGACGCAGTACCATGTGAAGGTATAAAATAGCTTTTTCTTTTTCTCCTCGGATTTTATATGCCTACAAGAATAAAAATGCCAAATTAATAATTTATACTCCCCCCGATACGTGAGTAAGACTGATTATTGCAAGCCCCTTACTTGACCCAAATAAAATAGGACGTAAGTGAACATGTCTTTTGAGGACTCCGAGTTCAGATCATCTAATTGGGACAACCTTGTGCCTGATGGAATTGGAGGTAATGACTCTTGTGTGCTATTTTCATGGTAAAAAGTCTCTGCCTTTTTCAAAAGAGTTAAAGCTTTCTCCTGATTATCACGCTCAGAACACAAGATAGCATATCTTGTTAGCTCGTAGATGAACATGTACTCACAACGCTGATATCCCAATTTTAGTTCCTCCGTTTCCGCAACATTATCAGTGTCTTTGGAAAGGGCTTTGTCTTTTCGGGAAAGCACGTTTTCTATCAAAGTTATACACCTGAAAGCACAGCAAGAAATTAATGAATGTGAATGAGCAACAGTTAAAGTTGTCTTTAAAAAAAATGTATTTATCCGTTATGAACGTAACTGTACATGCTCCTTGTCCGCTTGACTTAGTTCTTCGCAGGACTCGAGCCATTTCGCCAGGGACGAGTGAATATGGATTAAAGCAAAGTTTACGTAAAATGTAACAATTTCACTCTTAAAGGTAGTCTTCTCCAGTTCCTTCACTTTGTTCCTAAGCTTGGTCACATTTTCCACGGCCGTG
>JAHZNE010000784.1:0-12338 GCA_027744055.1 Callyntrura sp. NNG-2020
CAATGAGGAACTCACTGTAATGTGCTACGACGACGAGTTCTCGTCAGTCAGAGTCATAGTACTTTGCCTTTCATTCTCTACTCACACGCTATATTCAGTGTGTTGCTTTCGTCTTCCTCCTGCCTCGTCGTTTGTAACAGCCACATTTTATAAATCATTTTCGTCATGAAACGGTTCAACCATGATAGTCAAATATTGAGTTACACGGGAAATAAAAAGTAATATTTCATTGGCAAGAATTATCCTCATCACGGCGTCGCGCCGTCATCAACATAAAAATAGCGCTAGTTCCATGCCTATATAGTCTTCCCACAAAAAAATTAACAAGCTAGCGTGTAGGTGTGTGTATACTCGGATGGAGAATTGCATCCATTCAATTTATTTCATACCGTTAAGCAAAAAGTCACAATGAGAGCTCACAGCAAAAAGAACCACGGAACATCTATACATCATCATCCCCAACATTCATGCATACAGCTCTGCACAGTGAGATTCGATAGAACGAGTACCTAATCAAGCGACCCAGCCAAGTAGTAAAGCCGAGCCAAAAGCCCAGGAGAAGAAAACTGAATATTATGCACATCTCACGACAACAACATACGACGAATAATGATGATGACTATGACGGCACAATCACGTTTCACCAATTTAAAAACGATAGTGCACATTAGCCAAGCCTCGATTTATGGCACATTCATTTCAAACCACACACACATCATCGTCATCATCATCAGCATCATCGCCATCAACATAAATGTACATACGCTTAAATTCAGCAGGCAGTGCATGCAAATCAGAAAACAGTACACAATGTGTACCCATTTATGTATCAAAAGATGTACAATAATGATTTACAATTTTTCAGTACAATGCCGTGTTGGTCTAGACAGGCTCTGTGAGCAGAAAAAAAGTCTGCATAATGTTTACAGAACAAAATTTTTGTTCACATCCTATATTTAACAAAATAGGAGGCAAGGCAACCGTCGTCGTAGATTTTTTGGTAGTTACATAGTTTAGTTATGCGTGGACATTCAAAAGAAAATGTGCCTACTCATCTACAGCAACCGCAGCAACTACGGCAGTCAACTCACGACGACAACGACTACTACTATAATAATGCGAGTAGTGCCAGTAGTGATGTTGCAGGAACGAAATGGTGATTGGGATTTTCTATAGACCAAGACTCTTTTTGCAGGGCTGATTGTCAGGATTAACAAGCAAATGGGTGAATTATGCTGCTTAAAAAGAGGCGCATTATGCACACAGGCAAACAGTGAGTACGCACATTCGGTATATCCGTTCAAGTTTTGACGTTGTCGAAAGAAGAACATAAACAAAAAGTGCAGTAATGGTAACTGAAAGGGTGAAAGAAGCTTTTTAATGAGCTCAGCACAAAACAGATTATTCCGCTCCAGGATTGATTTCATTGCCTGTTCACTCTGCATTGATGAAGGTGTGTTAGCGAGGAAGAGAGAGGGGGAGAAAACATTTTGAACCGCAACCAAAGCATATTAAATTAGAGAAACCAGCCCACCACACAGCTCCACTATAATCGCCTTTAAATAAGTACTAATGGGCTAAAGTAATGGTTGTGCTAATGTCATAATAATAATCATTTTTACTCTGCTTACAATCATCATAATCATAAGCAACATGACGATACGCATAATCTTTGCCAAAGGTCAAACATGGTGTGTTTTCAGGGAAGACGACAAGGTACAGACAATGTGGAAGAAATCGAATCACGAAGAGGAAAGGGCTCTCTTACAAGAAAAAAAATGAGAAAAAACAGAGAGGAAGGATAATGGTGGCTGCTGTTAAGCTCTCAGTTACAGCAATAATAGTTATCATATTGCCAGCGCAAAATTGCTTACCTCCTCCGCAACAGTATTCTAGTACTCTCGAGACTCGAGATACGATATCTGTTGGTTGGATGAATGTAGAGACATGCTCATTTTTGGTTAGCCGTGTGGCGTAGCATGGCAAAATGGATTTCTTGGAGTCTCTCTAGAGAAGAAGCGAGACTGAAGAAAAATCGTGAACGAATCATTATATTATATATGCTTCCATATCATTCAAATCGTGCATGTAATATTGTATTGTACTGCATGTAAAAAATCATCGACGTGGATGATGATACGTAGAAACGGCGAGGTCTCTCTATCTCGAGATGCACTTACATACCAAGAAACGCTCATACAAACGGATTTTTCCCCCTGTGAGTGTGAGCAGAATATGAATGTAAGAATGATAATCATAATAATACTTTGAATCTGATGATGACCGGAACGATTATGTAGGACGTAAAATCCCTGTACAATGCATGTTCTCTCTCTCTGTGTGTATCAACTCTTTTTAAAGCCTGTAATGCTCTCTAATGCATGCGCATTTAGTCGAGGGAGAAAGTTGAGAGGCATGGCTAATGTCCATTAAATTCAGAAAAAGACAAACTAAGACGAAATAATCGCATTAAAATTACAAAAGAACGCTAATACATTCTGTATACATACATATCCCGCATATAGCCCGCCGATGACGTTCCGTTGGCGAATACTTAAAAACTATACACATGTACCTACCTATTTACTAACGTACAATTCGTTCGTGAACATAATTACACCACCTTGAGTAGTAAAATGGTGCACTGTTCGCAGCTACCAACCACTCTACCACCGGAGCAGTGCCATTAAACAAGTCTAATCTACTGGTAAAAAAAGATACCTATACAAGTTTGTATGTGAGTAATATCTCGCCAAAAATGAGTTGACTTCTTTTTGACATTGACTTTTTTACCAATGCCAATGAAATGATAATGCCTCCGGGCTCCAGCATCCTAGTTGGCAGTGTACTATGGGTAAATTCCACTACATACGATTTAACTGGCATAGAAGCGATGCGATAAAAACAGACTGGTAAGTATGTACTTTGCTATTAATGTATGGCAGGTTACATTGGTAGTAAAAAAGAAGCACCTCCTGAATTCTCTCATCATCACCACCACACCAGCACTATTAGCATTGCAGAGAACACTTTTATTACTGTGGTCGGTCATGACTGTCTTGTCGACAAACATTTTCTCTTTCAAAGTGTCATAAGAATTTCACGGTCATCATCATTAAAAATATGGCAGCAATTTCCCACAATGCTGGTTAGCCCTTTTTTTAACGTATACACCCGTCCATCCGTCTGTGTCCATCAGGATTTATCCTACTTCATAGTCAAAGGAACACACAACCTAGCTGTAGGAGACAGGTAACTACAAGAAAAGAAGTGGTAAAAAGGTTTTTTTACGAGCAACAGTATCGTTGGATATTCAGGATTCAATTTCGTTCATGTGGCTTCTTCTTGTTGTTTGTCCGCTCCGCTTGTACTTACTTTTTTTTATCTTTTGCGATGTTACGCCATGTTCATTGTACATTAATTACTTCTTAGGTAAAAGATTTTATTTGAGCAGACATCATTACTTAAGTAATTTCGCCAAAGTTAGGTGTGTAAATTAGAGAATAATAAAATGTCTACATGAGTTGTATTATTTGAAAAGGTAATTGCATACGCGGTATAATTGTTTTTGGCTGGTGGGGGAACAAAGAGGTTTTTCACACACATACACACTTTTTTGTACAGCGGGCACACTCACTATTTATAATTTCTGTTGGCTGCTATATTTTATTTCGAAATTTACATAGAATACAAATACGCATAAAATATCTAGATGTGTACCTGCATATCTTCACTTCTTATGTTGTATCTCTTTCCATTTCATTTAATTTACAGCGTGTCACGAGAACATAAATGCAAGTAGCGTGGTAATATAGAACTTTGAAATTTAAAACTGTTTGATGACTTGTTCTTTTCATGTTATTGCATTCCTTCCATCTTTTTTGGGTGTCGACAGGCTGAAAGTGTAAAAGGTAATGCGACGCTGTGAAATGTGATGATAGGCCAAAGAACTTTCCTGTGTAAATTCATCAGGTGTTTGTATACAATCAGGTGCATTTTCTCCTTTCACTATGTCAGCTTCTGTGAGAAATTTCATTTTCACGCAAGAGTCTCTCTGTGTGTGTAGATTTGTGTACACATGCATATTATTGTAATGTTCGTGGAGAATAGTAGAGATGTAATGTATCGATATTCGAAAAGGTGAGTAGGGATATTCTACGTGATTGTCCTTCTCTGACGATAGACAAAGAAAACGTTAAAAGGAATATTAACATTTACACTGAAACTATCCGCAAACGTATAAAGTTTCTTTTTATGTTTGATGACGTCCATACAAGCAGAAATTTTTAGGTGTTTTCATGTTGGTTTCGAAGAGCTCTTCTCGTCCAACCATTTTTTTGTGTTTTGTCTAAAACCTGATAGGTACTCATCACACACGCAAAAAAGGCAATTTGGACAATTTTACAAAAACTGCCCAACCAATTTTTTCTAAGATAGTTAGATATTTATTGTGGCATTCTCTGAATGTATTGAGCACGCAGACAAGCATATAGCTGTTTGTGAGTGATACATGTTTGAAATTCTTTTGGTAGTAAAATGAATTGTTTCTAATGACAGACCATTAATTTTCTTTTAATCAAACCATTCAGGATATACGTTGCAGCATCATTATCAGCAACCTGCACAAAAAAATTGCGATGTTTTATGGTATCTGATGTGGTTTTAGCGGAGAATTTTCTTCTGTCGTACACCCCTTCAAGCCGTGAGAGTAAGTTTATGTCCATCTATAAAGAAAACCGCATGCATGCGAGTAAAGGTGACTGTTAAGTGTAAATCATACAAGATCAGTTTTTTGTCGTGATGTCGGCATAAAAATCGCGTAATTATTTACAAAGATTGCAACCGAGCGATACTATGAAGTAATCTCTACCACAGTTCAGGCTACTGGAAATTCGTAGTCAGTTAACTATCCACCATTCTACAGGTGCCAAACTCTTGATTTGAGTTCACTTACGTCTTAAACCTCATATTAATTTTTTTTCGTACGTGTGTAAGAAAATTGGCAGTGTGATTTTTAGCTTTGACCTTATGAAATCAGCGTATTATACAAGTTGCTGCCTTGTTTTTTCCCCTGAGAGAGAACAAAATTTGCAGAAGTAACCAGGAATGGAATTTATTTACCACATTCGCCTGGCCTGATACGACGTACCATGTTCCTGTAAGCCTGTTAGTTATATGATTCATGATGGTATGGTACAGTATGAAATTGCAAAAACATTTTTCCCATGAAATACAGAAGCAAAATCAGTCTTGCCGCACACAAGTAACATCATTATCAGGAATATACTGAAATGGATAAAACCAGCTATATCCACAGTCAACAGTAAATAGCTCCCAGTACAGCAAACGAATATCAAGGTTGAACTCTTATAATGCCTACACGGTTTTTATAGCTTGGGTGCAATATTATCATTTTTGCACATTATCATCATTTTCCATTGTTGTATCAGCATCGTCATCATTATCATCATCATCATCATTGTAGCATGTGAATATATCTTAACTACCTCTAAGGTTGCCTGATGCCTTGTTGGAAAAACAGAACAACTAGTAATTTAACATGTACTCTTAAAACATATCTGAAACACCCGGAGCTCTATCGCTAGCAGAGAAAAACGACAGGAAAATAAACTGCGAGTTGTTTAACAACTCATATTATGTTTCTCTATCAGTTTTGGAAAGTACAAGAATAGCGCTAAGCTCATTATTTCTTAAATTGTTTGCCTGCTGACGATGTCGGTGTGAGAAGAAGCATGTGTCTAGGTTGAATGTATAGTAGTAGTGTATCTACTATCTCTCTGTCTTTCTGGACGTTTTCTGGTGGACGTTTGAAGTTTGAATAGGAGAGGAAAATAATGAACAATGACTGCACTGCGTTGTTCTGTGTCTAAAAAAATGCATTATATGAATGTATATAAAAAGTGATGGATAAATGAAGGAAGGACAGAATAGCTTGCCAACGTGAAGAGATAATATTTTGTGCAACATATAATACTAGAATTGAATTGGAGGCATGTTCATATCTGTGCGTCTTCCTACAATTTGTTTGAGAACATAATGACGCAAGTTCACAATAGGGGTTGGTTATGTTCATACGCGGATACTCGTAAGACAGCCACCATATAGAACGCAGGTATATAAGAGGAGAGCTAGCACGCAAAAAATAATTATCAACCAATTCAGATAGCATAATTGCTGGCATGATATCACTGCTGTAGTTTCTTTGATTCAAACACACTGTGTGTCGTAAAAGCCCAGCTGGGCAAAAAAATCTCTGGCGATAGATGATGATTCAGTCTGCATGTAAGTACGAATGATTATTTCTTAGCAAGGGCAAGATTCCACAACTCACTTAAGTAAGACAGCAGTTGAAGTTTTGATGGCAGGAAATTTTTTAAAATGATTCATCCCTCTCAATAAGACTGTCATTAAGCTAGACTTCTTTTTTGCAGTGAAGAGTTTCGGTCGCACAGCAGTTGAAGTTTTGATGGCAGGAAATTTTTTAAAATGATTCATCCCTCTCAATAAGACTGTCATTAAGCTAGACTTCTTTTTTGCCGTGAAGAGTTTCGGTCGCATTATTATCCCTTTACAGCAGCCGTCAGTCGTCTTTTATCAAAGTTCCTTATCATTACTTATATTCCAACATGGCAAGTCAATGACAATTTCATAAACAGAAAACAGTGCAACTGTAATTGACTTTGATTCCTCTTTCAAGTTTCAATGCTTTCAAATAGAGAAAAGAAGATTTACACAAAACTAATTTGACCAGCTTGTGAGTATTTGCCCAAAGTCTTCTGTTTTTGCTGATCACTCTCCCGACTCGGCATTCTCATTAGTTAAACTAACAATGTGACCATTAGAAAACGTCAACCATTCACCGGCCATATAATGAAACGTTTATATGAAATGAATAACACAACAAACTGAGCGAGAGAAAGATTAAAAGGGAGATTAGACCAAATTCTCTGCGCACACACAAAAAATATTTAAAAAATATGTAACTACACGCACGTATACTTATATATATGTACCTCTACACTACATCATATAGTATCCCGTCGTCACCAGTCATTCCCTCTCTTCATGAATCCGCAGAGAGTTGTTATCCACTTTGTCTCTTTCTTTGAATGTCTAAGCAGCGTAGTTATATTTTTATTCCGTGTAAAACCGTCATCCTCATAGGTATTTAATCTTGTTATTCCATAATGTATGCAGTGCACCTACCATTCAGCAATCAGCGTTCACGCTGCAGTGTTTTAAAACCCAGAGGTAGAATTGCTCGCCAGATTATTTTTTATACCCCTTTAACCTGTTGGCTGTGATTCGGCGTATGTATCCCCAGTGTATTTGGAATGGCAATTTCTCATGCCTAAACAAAAGACCAAGTGAACCCCAAGGAAAGAGAGAGAGAGAGAAGAAGAAGATATGATCTTATTATTATTATTAGCTTGACTTTGAATACTTTAACCCATACAACAAACCACTTTTCTTGGAAGAGAGAAAAGTCAACAGTGCTGTAAAAAATATTAATGCGCAGTCGTGCAATTTCTGGTGTGTTTCTGCTCCGTTGCTGCTGTTGCTCCTGCTAGTGATGCGGTGGTGGTGAGATGATTACGTACATCTAAAAACATCTTTTTTTTTGTTTGTGGCTTGCCTTTTTACAATTCATGTTGTTGTAAAATATGCTAATAAAAATTACAATAATACACACGTGTAGTACAATAGGCAATATGAGCAAGTGCTACGGTGGTGGTGGTTAATACACACACACTCACCGGGTACACACATGATTACGTTCTCCGATTACAAGCATTAATATTCAATAAACATCCATAAACTTCAGGTACCTACAGCCAATAATAACATGTTTTCTGGCTGAATATGGTACATATAAAAATATATACTCTCTCTCTCCCTCAAAACTGTTTATCAACAAACGAGAAAGAAAGAAAGCATTTGTAAACTGAAGCGCGTGTACCTATGTAATGTAGTCATACAATAGCAACATTCCTTTCTGATTACCCACCCATACCACTCATTCCGAAAAAAATAGTGGAAGTCTTTGTGTGCTTACTTCCAGCCACCAATGAAGCAATGAATCGTATAATAATGATGAATCTGGCAACTAATGCAGTTCACAAGAAAAAGCAATATTGCGGTTCTGAATAAACATTCCTGCTGTAATCACTTTTCGTGGCCTTCGGTTCAACCAATTTTCACGTTTACACTTGACTGCTCGTTTCATTAATTTTGTGACCATTAATGGCATTCGCGAGGGTCTTGGGTTAATAAGGTGAAAGTTTACCAACAAAAATCTTTATTAGTAACTTACTAGTTACCTACAGACGGCGTTCGCTACGTTGTTCTTTGCACACTCTTCGCTACAAAGACAAATGATCATTACACAGCACTGCTTAAAATATAAAGTAGCTACAGGGTCATTAACCCGAGGCTTCAATATGTATGTTTGTTGTGATTTTCGTATGCAATCAGTCGTGTCCTCAAGTATCACGAACCGTTGTTGTGCCATCCGAGAAATGAATGACTGATTTAGCACACTGACTGGGTATGTAATATGTAATACTGCCGCCAGAAAGAAATCCTAATTTCTTGGTGATTAAAAGATGTGGAGGTGGTTTTCCTCATTTCATTAATGATATTGATACAAGCTGCAGGCGTTTTGTATGACATTCACATTTTTAATAAAAGTGTGCTTGGGTGCACGATCACGTGGCAGTCCTGCTTTCCGTCAACAGTTCCGAATGTCAATATCCGCGCTCGTAAATCCCCTTCAAAAATCGTCTTTACTTTTAATCTAGAAAGCTGAAGATATTTGTAGAACAGAAATCCTGGCTGCTGGAAGGAAACGAAAGTAGGTTGTGTCCAGCTACAGACCGGATTTATGCATCTCCCCCAAAAGAGCCAAAGCCATTTTCAATTGAAGAGTGTCTTATTATGACTATGACAGTCTTGTTGTGATACCCTTGGGCCGGGTACGATTTGAATTGCATTCTCACATCCTTCCATTTCCACAACTGCTGCAAAGTAATATCACGACGATGCTGTAAACTTCATTAATGACAAAGCATGCATGGAATGGAATTACTGCTTCCAGTGTTCCTTTTCCTGGGAACATGGGATGGTGAAGTACTGAAATCTGACTGACAGAGACAGAGACCTTTCATTTATTACTTTCTTTACATTTGTTTACGTTGTACTTCACTCCACTGGCCATCTACTCCCCATTTAATTTTCTCATTTTCCCTGTAAGTCTGCAAGGATTAAATATGCTTTATATGGAGATCCCGCAGCCTGTGTCAATACGATGTATAGAAGACTGCACGAACGAGTTGTTTCGTCGATATTGCGTATACCGCCAGCCGACAGCAAACACACAATAAAACAAATTATACAAAATAGGTATACACGCATGTATTGACCAAATAATACAAATAGATTGCTTGTTTGGAGGTTTGTACTGCACTGCAGGTCACCTATAAAAGAGAATTCATCATAAAGGTGTCAGATTCTTTTATTTCATCTGATATACCCAGCCCATAATGATCTTTAAAAAGCAATTACTATTGCTCATCTCGCAATCCATCCGTCATCCTGCGCGATAAAGCGAGAATTTTTCCATTTTAAGCATAGCGTGACACAAAACACTCACTCATGTTGAGCCTTATATGATTGTCTCTCTGTGTGGTGTGACAACACAATAATAACATAATACACACAGCAGCGCTCCACTTTGTCTTCCTTGGAAATACTGTTGTGTCACACTAACATGACAAGAAAGCAACTTCTTCACCTCGTTTTTTTTGTGTCCCGCTCGTAAACAAGATATTGACAATCCCCTTTTTAAAAAACGACGACGACCCTGCATAAAATTCATGTTTTTATGAAAAGGCAATGACGATGATAACAATTTGTATCATCATCACCATCATCGTAGAATCGTTATGCTCTTTACGTCCGCCAGAGCGGTAGGAATGTCGTACTGTTTACAATCGAGAGAACCCCAATAGACTCCAAATACTGTATCCCAACTGTGCGCAGTAGTGCAAAAAAGGGAAAAGTATGAAAACATTGCCACTGTGTAACGTTCTCTTTAAAATAGCGCTATAATCCCTCTCGCACACATACACATACAATAATAATAAAAGCAGCAACGGGGTACATGTTATTGTTACTGAGGACGGGTATAAATATGTAAATAGGAGACTTGATGTAAACTGTTTTGTAGTTTTGCAATGCTAGTTTATTTAAACTAGTAGATTGATAACAGCACACACAATCAGTGCAACTATAAACAAGGATGAAACAGACAAACTGCTATTTTTCCCTTGTGAGAATCAACTCAAAAGAAAAATTCCCTCTCTCGCCATAACAGTTTTTTTTGTTTCCTTCCCTTCTCTATCTCTCTTCTTCCCTACTCTCCACTTTTTCTTCACATTTTCAAGTCAGTAGTAGCATCAAACTAACAAGGCTCACTGCGGTATGCAAAAATATTACAACGACGACATCGATTGGAGTTCTTTTAGTGTGCCATCACACACGCAAAAACACACAAGCGCTTCTTTGGAAGTCACCAAGCCGGCTTTTGAATGACATTTCTAGATCTCGATCAAGTGGGAAGAAAAAATACTGTACTATTTACTCTATTTGTTTGTGCTGCTTGTGTGTAACTTTGCTAGCTTTCGTCTTCGGGTGATGGTGTTGTGTGATATGCGAGCAATTCGAAGGAATATATTCAGCATAATAAGAAGTGATGTGAATAATATTATGTGAAGCATTGTCTTTCTTCAAATGCTACCGATAATGTGGTAGTCGTAAAGGTAGAAGTAGCGTACTGGTAGCAAGTACCGACGAACCACTCGTTTGATCGTGTGTAGGTTCTTTCCTCTCTCCTTACGATATTGTGAGTACATGAATGATATCCTTATACAGATAACTACTGATAAACGCTTTGTATACAGCAATGTGTATGTATAATAGACAAAAATAAAAAAATCCGTCCATGTCCCAAAAAACGACAAACTGACACAAAGCAATAAACACTCAAAGGTTGAGTAAACGTAGAAAAAATGTCGATTGCCAAATACAACGGCTTTTTTGCCATGTATGAATGAATAAAAATGAGAGCTTCTGTTTAGTCCTCAGAGAGAGGCGCGTCGACGACCGTACCGATCGATGCCTCCTCTCTTTTACTCCTTTTGAAAGGCCTATTGACTGCTCTTTAAAGTTAAGTGTGCGTATGTGTGTGTCTGCGATAATAGTGATTGGTACCATGCTCTTCGGGAGGGAGCACATCTACGAATACGATCCTTATAGGTATATCCACATTTTTGCAGCATTCTTCAAGTTTTCACAACAGCCATCAACCCTTCACTGTAATCTCCATATCGAAGGAAAAAGGATGAAAGGAGCCTGTCAATGATACGATTTTCTCTTTGATTTTATGATTGTTGTTGTGATGTGCAGGAAAATGTGAAAATGGAGTGGCAGACGACAAAAATTTCTTTTTTCCCTTTATATTTATATAAGAAACAGTATTACAAAATAAACCATTTGATAAAAGCTCTGTGCCTATTTACTTTATTATTGTACCTTTTGGCTGCGTCCAAAAGGAGAAATATTTGTCGACAATTTCCAATCTTGATAGGCTTTGTTTTATAAGGATGTTTGTTACATGACAAACAACATCAAACATATGCAGTTACGTTCATATTTATTTATTATGTATGAGGGAATATGTACTAGTCATCAAGAAAAAAATGGTCTCAACTCTGTTAAGCTAACAACAAATGGGGGAATGCCTATTTCAATAAACTGATACGAACCATCTGAGCGAAAATGATCGCCAAGCGCCATATATCGCTCCGTTTGCATGTTTCAAGCTTACAGAAACCTCAAGAAGTAGCGTCAGACAGATGAATATCTCATTTTCGAAGTCATTTTTTCCACTGTTTGCGTCGGTAGAACAAGCTCTTATTATTTTTTATTGTAGTTTACATGGGCAATTCCCAGTCGACATAATTAATCGCTTTTTTCTTCTTCTATGAGAGTAGCAGTACATATTGTGCTCCACAACAATAAATGGCCAATTCAGCAAAATAAAAGGGATCTTCTGACATTATACCATTGAACAAAACGTGCAGTAGAGTAGTCGTTCTACGAAAACCTTACATTAGACTAATATATGTATATAGCATAATATAAACCTTACTGTAATGTTCCCTCGATTTCTAGAGAGCAACCCACAATGATCATTTAAAGTCCAAAATCATAATAATGAAGCGAAATGGCGATCCTTGCTTTGATAAAAGCATATA